>JANHGL010025567.1:0-147170 GCA_024611195.1 Ceyx melanurus
TATTTAATCACAACATTGAGGCAAACCAGGTAGGACAGTACTGACTGACAATATTGTTATCCAGCTCTCTCCACTTACAATTTGCCCTCATCTCACCCAAAAACCTAGGACTTTTACCAAAACCTACTGACACAGCAGAAGTACTATAATGCAAAAGTTCAGGCTTGTTTGTTGTTATGGTGTTGGGTTTTTTAAAACATCATATATTAGTACTTTCAATTTGTATAGTGGTTTAGGGCTCTTGATTGGATTATTTGTCACATAAGTTAAAAAGAAAAAGTAATTTATTGACTTATTTGGCAAAAAAAGAATTACAGTTGTAAAACGCAGTTGTACATATTGCTCAAGTACTGCTTCATCACTTGTCCTTTGTAGACAAAGAAACATTTCAAATCATATGAGAATTCCTTTTATACTCACACCACATATTGGATGATTTGCTGAAGACAACCAGTGAGAGAGAATTGCATATTTTGATCTGAACACACTGAATCTCCTGGTTTTACTCGTGGTATTACACGACAGCAAACCATGTAACTCTAATACAGGAGATAAAGAAGAAATGGAATTATCCTGTTTGAAACTTCTGAAGCAGCGTCTAGACAGACTGGAAATTGCCTCTGATTTCATTTTCCTCAATGTGTTTTGATAGAGAACTCACCTACCTTACACAGAAAACCCTCTACAAAACAAAGCAAGGATTATCCACTGCCATCCTAAACATAGGTGGCCTATAAAGGCAGTACTTACTCTGGGTGCATCACCAGATAAGTAAAAAATATTAAAAATAAATAAAAATATAAAGAAAATAAGTTAAAAAAAAGAAAAAGGATTTTAAAAAGGCACCTGAAGAAAACAAAAGAGCCAAATGTTGATAGAAGCTTTGATGGTACATGAAAACAGAACTTTGTATATCTAATATAAACCATATTGTACACACATATGTGCCACACTGTCAACAAAGTCACAAATACACATTATTTAATGGAGGAGGGAAGGCTCCGATTGATCACTTATGTGCTGGGTTTCTTCCTCCATCTTCATCCCCAGTCCAATGAAAGCTTTCAAATAGCACCTTCCACTGTAACCCTTTGCTTCTCCACCCCTTGACATGGATGAGGAATTAAGATGGCACTGTTCATAAAAATTTTCATATAAATATTTTAACCATACTACACTAGACTTAACCTAGGAAATTTGTTTGATTTCTCCCTGGAATGGATCCATTTCTTATTTGAAGGCATGAAAAAAATGATTAATTGACCAATTCTCTTGGTAGTTTCCCACTAGTCTTTGCAAAATGTGCTGTAGCTCTCATTTGATTTTGGGGGGCTTCCAAGTTCCAGACGCGTCATCTTGTATTGCCTTTTTCTGCTACATTAAAGAATGATTTGGTGCCCAGTGTTGTCCCTTAATATAGGTAAGTACAAAATCAATTGCCTTTCAACTTCTTTTGGATAATTGAAACATGCTGAGGTCTGTAGGTCCATCATCAGCAAGACAATTTTCCTAACCTCCAACACTTGCTTTTTTGCCTCTTCCTTGCATAACCTTCATTATCTGAATACCACTATTCTAGTTTCCTTTTCATCAGTCCAATTGACAACCACGAACATTTGCTGTCTCTTTTCTATCACACACAAGGGTCATCTCAAACTTTTTGATACTAAAACACCCCGCTAGGTTTTGCAGTAAAATCTCAGAATATAGTTCCTAGTTCTGGGAACAGTATGGCCTGTATTTCCCAAATATACGTATATTTAGATAAATTAAAATGCACTTTCAGCCATTAAGCAATCTGGATAACTCTCCAGAAGTGCCTTTACCCAGACCTATTTCCCAGTCCATCAATCTTTGCTTTATTTTAAAATGTTATTAGAACTGTACTATTTACTTCCATACCATGGATAAAAAGAGTGATTAGTGTCAAGATTAATACTAGTCCCTAGAGAACAACTCTAAAAATTCACCCAGTTGATGATGATTCCCCAGGGACTACTTTCTGAAATGTGTAAATTAATCAGTTCTTAATCCATTTAACGTGTGCTTCACTGATACAGCACAGAGCTAATATTTAATCAGAGTGTCACGTACTATTAAGTCGAGTGACTTACAAACTTTCACTCCACAAATATGGCTGCCTTTTTCAGTGAGACTTCTATCAAAAAATAATGCTGTTTCCTGGAGGTTTTAAATTTGTTCTTTATTTGGTTGTGATAATTGACACCAACAATATTCCTAACTACCTTTTTTTTTAAATAAACCCTGCAACAACTTTTCCATTAGGTGACCCAATACCTTAGGTTAATCTGCCTATAAAGTTTACTAAGCCATGCCATTTCCCCTTCTTTTTTTGGTATTGGCACAATTACTGCTCTTTTTGAACTTTTCTGATATTCTTGACAACCCAATACGATTTGGGATTGAAATAAAGCATTATGGACCACCTCAAAAAAACTTTTAAAGGCTCTAGCATGTCATTTAATTAAGATTCCTAATATTTTGCTAAATATTTGTCTAAATTTGCTAATATAAAATAGAACATATCCTAATATAAATAAAAAACATGTTGAATGGCATCAGCAATGCTAATTTTAGAGGAAATTTTAGCAGAATTAGCATCACTGATCAACATAATTCAACATTATTTTAGTCATTAATATAATGGAAAGTTCACAATTAGTTTCTTGTAATCAAATCACACGTGATTAAAACAAAAACAAAAAACACACCAACAAAACAAAAGACAATAAAGACCAACCCAGAAACCAAAGAACAAACCCAAAAGTCATCAGGTATTTCTTGTCTGTTCCTGTGTTTTGCTGCATCACTATTACCAATTGCATCATCTTAACATCGTGCCTTCAAAAGAACATTAAGCTCCTAAAATTAGAAATAAAACAAGATCCTGGAAATTATTCCTGTGTGCAAGAGTTCAGAACTTAAGGAATTGGGAAAACTCTAGGATGCAGTAAAAGCATCAGCTTGATTCAGCTTACAGGATTCTCCTCAGCATTAGATCTGAGGTGAGGTTTATTACAGGGAAGATTTTACACACTGTTCAGCATTTATCTACTTTTCACTGCATAAAGCCCCTGTCTATCTCTGCAATGGGTGATATTACAAAAAGAAAACCTGTCAACTGGTCAATATAGCAAAGTTTGTCACTACCTAGATGCAGTGACTATAGATTTCTAAACTGGTGAACTCACAGCATGTTGGCTTATAAAAAGACCAAAACTACCTGGAATCTACAATTTCCAGGTGGTTAAATAACAACGTTGATTTTACAGGGCACTGCATTTTATACAATCATCTCTCTACCTGTAAGGAAAGTCACCAAATCAAAAATGGGGTAATTTTTGTCATTTATACAGATTCAGATACAATCAGACAGGCAGAGGCAAGCTGGCACTCTATGTCATGCTGATTTTTTAAAATATCTGCTTGTATCTTCTTTCAGGTTTAAGCACATGTGTGTGTAAAGTGGAACGCAATGGAAGATAAATCCACCTAAGCTACAATTCCTCCAGTAATTTATTACACATTGCCATAGAAACTAATTTGCAAAGTCTTTTCTGTGCGACTCTAGAAGTATCAGAATTCAAACAATGCTCTGTACAAACATCTTAAAACATTTTAATGTCAGCATGCAAAGGGCTGCTCAAATATCCAAAATGCTGTAGATGACCTTAAAAAATTCGACTCCAAATTTGAAGATCATCAGATCTATTAAACAAACCCATTTAGGCACAGATACAGTGGTTGCTGTAACTGTTCAGAAAGATTAGCATAAAGGCACATGTAACTCTAATAGGTGCTTAAATACAACCAGTGGGAAGTAGAAATGGCTGTTTGAGTATATACTACTGTGAGAATTCATCTATTTATGGTGCTGATGCACACACAAGTGTGCAATAGCAATTTTTTCCCCCCCTCCTAAACTTTACTCTTTTAATAATTACTGAAAGCTTAAGAGGTGGTCAAATGATATAGATGAACTTTCATTTTCTTAAAATTGCTCGCATATGCTTTGTAAATGATATTTTTCTGAGCCCAACACCCTCTGTTTTGTAGGTCATACAGCTATCTACAGCCTGTGTGGATACTGAAGGCGCTTGTCCTTTAGCCTTCTGCCTCACCACATGATTGAGCATCCATATACCTTACAACCATACACCCTGTCGAGTGTTATTCTCTTACATATCACAATTTACCTCGCTTTCTCCACTCAAACATGCAACCAAGCTGAGCAACAAGCTGCTTCAGCTGCCATGTCATTTCAGTTTTTACACATCTTCTCTTTTTATGTGTGCTCTACATCTCCGTGATGTCTCATCTCCCCGTTCCACCGCCATAGGCTACAAGTCAGGAACAAAGCTCCAGCTCAATGTCAAACAGAGTGAAAATGGGAAAATATCATAGAAGAGAAAATTAATGGGCACAAACACAGCTCTAAAACTTCCACCCTTGTGGGCTTTGCAACTTCCCCTCTTTTCTTGGCAAAATCTGAAGTAGAAAAGAGTAATAGTATTTCTGTAGAAAACGCCTTAAAAAGGTATTTAGTCAAGGAAAATACAAGTCAAAAAAAAAAAAAAGTAAATAATCAAGGTGAAAGAGTTATGCTTACAGATTAGGAAATAAATAATCCTGTGATGTGTGTAATCAACCCCTTTTATACGAAGAATTATCTTTTTTCCACCTTTTTTTGTGTTCCTTCTTTCCTTTCCTGACCATCATGGCTCATGGAAGTTCACATTTCCAAAAACACTTCAACAATTGATATTCCCAAGACACAGAAATGGACTTCAAGGCTGAAATTGTAGTTTCTCCACCCAAACTGAGGCCTTTTTCTCATTTCAAACATGGAAATGTCAAGGTGAAGTGTGTATAAAATCTCTCACTAACAGGTTTGGTAATTATGTGTGTAGAACAAAAACACACCTTTGATATTTTTCTAATTGATTTTTATCTGTAATTAACATTTCATTTTTCTAAGGAAATTAGAACATTTTGAGACTATTTTCAAAAGAAAATAAATGAAGCCACAAAGAAACAAAAATCCAAACTCCATAAACCCCAATACTTTAAAGATGATTGATCCAACCCACTCAGACCAGGCTGTCAAATACACAGATTTCCATCATATAGAATCATAGTCTTTGATATTATTGGCCATTCAGTTATTATGAAATCTAATTATTGGCCTAAACCATTAAAAAAAAAAAGAAAAAAAAAAAGGAGGAATTATGTATTTCCGTAAAAAAAAAATAAAAGAGGTGCCAAGGTATAGAAAAAACAGGCTATTTTGGTTTTATTTTCTATATATAGAATTATCTTGTTCTAGAAAATAGTCTTATACAGAATCTTGTCTCTCTCATCCTCCAATTTAGTCTATTTTTCAAAAAATAGCACTCCTCTTTTTGTAGATCCTCAGAAACCAAAACACAAGAGTAAATACTAATGCAACAAATATTAACAGTGGTATTTTATCTCAATCCTGATACTTGATTTATCAGCTCAATTTATTCAGGAGATAACACCATGCTTTATAAGACTGTTTCTTATTGTGTGTAAATCTTACCTGAACATATTATATGTAAGCTTAATAAGCCCTTTCACTTTTAAATTTCAGTACTTTATCTTTTCACTATTTGAAGCTTAAAATTTATAGGTTTGAACTAATATGTTACAACCAAACTTAATGCAGACTATATATATATGTATTAACATCTTTCAGATGAGCAAACCAGAGCTGAAAAACAAAACATCTTTATTTGAGGGGTCCATGCAGTCATAATGCATTTTCAGTCTGTTTATTAAGTAATCATATCTGGGTACAAGTGTCAACACAATTTATGTTTTGAATAATGTGAAGCAGATAACCTCAATTAACAAGTAATTAGAGTCATTTTCCTATTAAGCAGTTTCCCTAATTGTTTTTGAAACCTGGAACTAAAATTGTAATAAATAATAAGCGGCCAAAACATGTCCCTGCATTAGCTTGATCCAGGCTCTTCCACTGGAGCCTGGGAAAAATGCAGCAGAAATAATGTCACCCACGTGATATTGAGAGGAAATTGTGTTGTAGCTGTGGATCTCTGAATAATCTACTCTTTTCTATCATTGTTTGGGGTTGGTTTTTGTAGTTTTTTTTGTTTTCTCAATATGATTTTCTCTCCCCTCTCTCTTTTCAGCCCCATGATTTCTTATATGACCATTTCACATATGAAATATTTGACTTAAACATTACTATGGACCAACTAGAGCTTATCAGGGAAAAGCCACCCCACAGGGTATTGTTTCTGTTGAACTACAGTTTATAGTAGTGCAAATTAATTTGATACCTTATATTCTACCTTGTCAGCATATTGTATCTCTGTTAACGTAAAATAATAACTATGACCTGGTTTTCCCATTAGAAAAAAATTAGTTTTGATGACTAGCATCAAATGCACAAAGTCCTTCCCTGTGATATCAGTCTTTAAGCAGATATATGTCATATCTCAAGCACAATAAATGAGCTGAGAACACAAAAATGTAACATGTCTTTCTCTGCTTACACTACATGATCTTATAGAAAACACCTATGCTCTGTTCTCTCTGCCACAGCCAAAAATGAGGGGCATATTTTAATACAAAAAGAAATGCAGCAGCTACTCTTCACCCTAAGCCAAAAAGAAAAAACAACAAGCAAACTTAAAAAATAGCCTACCCAAAAGTCTCAGAAAAAAACCCAAAACAAACCAACAAGCATAATAATGTTCTCTTCACCTACAAACTCCAGTCTAAATCAAAACCCCCTATATGGCAGATACACTTATCCCAGTTGCAGCTGGAGAGGTGAACTGGTAGGATGCACATTTTCCACTGAAGTTAAGTGAATGATTTCTTACAGTCTATGAAGGAAACATAGTACCTGTGACTGCTAAAAAAAGGTCTTATTTTGTATATATTTGACTAGGCTGCCCTCTCCACCCCACAAATAGGCATTATTCTGTTGTCTCTACAGGGAATTTTGCCAGCCTTGAAAGTGTACAGGACTTATATTTCCTCCTTTTTTTGACATTTTCAATAAGATAATAAATTAAACTCAGACCCCTGAAAATAAAAAGTCAAACCCCTAGGAAGACAGCCTGAGAAATTCCAGGAAAGGTTCTGGCAGCTATGGGCAGACTTGAGCTGTTCAGGAGGAATACAAACATTTAAATAATATATCTTGCTGGAAATTATGCTTTGTGAGAAATCCCATTGATTTCTTTTAAGTCATTTTATTAAAAGGTCTATTAATGCTTGGCTTGCACTTTGTGGCTATGAGAGATGTTGGAATGAAGAGCTATCAAAGGTGGTTATCAAAGTTTTTTCTTTTTTTTCTTTTTTTTTTTTCATTTAACTTTTTCCAACTATTAAGCTGCTCATTTTGTGGAGACAATCATTAGTGACTTTAATGTGAAACAAAGCTTCTGGATAAGAGCTGCTAGCTGAAGATCAATATGAAAGATATCATTTCAGTTACAGCTTTAATAACTGTAACAATAGGGAGCCTGGCATCGCCTGCTTTATGCATTAATGTAATTTAGAATCTACCAGGTACAAATCTTATCAAACATTAGCAGTAACTGCTTTGGGATTTTCTAGGTAAGGAAACTGTGTGATAAATGGGAAGTATTTTATAGGTAAACTTTCATGTAATCAGGCTCATCTGCCATAAAACCATGAAAGAATTTATATGAAGAAAAAAAAAAATACCCAAAAGAGATTCTGGGAAACAACAGCAGTTTTTTGAGGAATGGATGGTGCAAGGACATGTAATAGTGGCTCAGAGTACACTAGGATGTCTCTATTGGATAAATCACTGTAAAAATCACACAACCCAAAAGACTGGAGGATGAGGAATTTCAGCCAAAAATCACTGCAATTAAATATCTCCTAAAAATCACCACACAGACAAATCCACACCTACCTGGACACACACAGTGTAACTTTCAGCTGAACCACAAGATAGGTGAGAAGCTTTTTCCCCAGCCTGCCACCAAAACACCAGGAACACAACTCTTCCTTCAGCCTGGACCTACTGCTCCACTCAGCTGCAGCAAATTCACTTTCCCAGCCCACCTGCCTCCAAATCCCTTAAATCCCATCCCAAACCTTTCCCAGGTTTTTCTGATTTGCATGGTGATGCCATCTTTATTCTAACAATCAATCAAGTTATTTATGTTCCCAGCTTTTCAATGTCTTGATTAAAAAAAAAAAAAAAAAAAATATAAATCAGGCCTGAAAATTTTAAAACCCAAATTTTAGGTCTTTCCTTCAAATTTATTCTTAAAACCTGATGCAACCAATTGGCAGTTTTTTAAAACAATTTGTTTATCTTGTGTCCAAATGTCTTCAGGTTTTAGTGCTTACAGGTGGCAGATGAGATTTACACTTTAATTTTGAGAAAGATCTAAACTGGGAACACTGAATTTTCTGTTTATCATTTGCTGATAAAAAATGGAAAGCTCAAAGTTGAAGTAGCCAACTCCTGAAAAGAGTTGGCACCTGGCACTTTAATTTTTAAACATTGCTTTTTGTGTGTAATGAGGTTATAAAGTAAGTGTCTGACTTCAGGACCACAATCAAGAAGAATGAGCTCTTAAGGATGACAGAACTGCTGATGTGAAGCTCAGTTGGTCCAATACCCATGTTTGATCCAAATAAAAACACAAAAGTTTGGATGCTCTTCTGGGTTTTCTACCTGCCTTGGGGCTAGAGATGTCATGAGAACAGATTCGCTCATCACAGCTGCAGTACTTCCAGTTCTGGCCATGGATGAAATATCCAGGAAAACAATCTTTCTTGCAGAGCTCTGGAGGGGTGTGGGAGGGGAGTAAGGGAAAATGGGGAAGGGTATTTCACAATATTTCAAATTTGATTCCAAAACTGGGAGAAGATTCAGTGATTAGAAAGGCACTTTTTTTTTTTTTCCTCTCTTTAATTTGTGATTTGGCTGTACTCTTAAATGCAACTTTTTACTGTAACTGTCAGAATATATGGTAGCTCAGATAGTCAATCATGGAAAAAAAAAGGCATAACTGTCTTTAAACTTTGGGCATATTCAGTAGTAATTTTCTCCAACATACAAAGAAAAATATTTTTTTTTCCCCCATAGGGAATCTCCTGAAAAATAAAGCTCCTTTCTCTCAAGGAGTAGGTTCCTGTGGAGAGGAAGGTTTCTGGGCTTGCCATGGCTGCACGGACACCCATAAACACAAGAGTTTCCAGTAAGGGTATGGACATCACAAAACAAGAAATCAAAGAAAAAAAAAACATATTACCACGTTAACATAACTGGATCAGATCAGGGGGATAAAAAATAATAATAAAAAAAACCCCAACATCATAAAAAAAAAGCTTATTTCAAGGGGAATTTGATCTAATTTAGGGCAAGAGAATGCTGCTGTCAACTATTTGTCTATGAATAGGCACAACGCTTAACAAAGACACTTTTAAAACCCCTCTCAGTGCATTAAACAACATTTAGCAAGCACGTCCCTATACTATGTAAGAGCACAGGTATTTAGGGCATGCACAAAATAATTTTATCTCCATTTCATTGCATCAGTAGTGTAATTATTTCACTGCAGTAATAAAACAAACATCAGAACCCCTGGTTCTTTACCTCTGCTGTCAAGTTGCATCGGGTCACTTTGTGTCACATGATGTGATATAATGTAACTCAATGCAAGGAGACACATGTCCCTTCTCATTGGAAATTTAAAGAAATGGAGCTTACTTTTCCCCTGTGGGAAGCTATGCAGGTCAGGTGCCCGAGACTAGCTACGGGAAGTTTGATATCATCTCAGTTTCAGTACCTACATATTTCAAATCTTATGGCATTTTGAAAGGAAATGTGTTAGATGCCACAATTTAACCGTAATACAGCACTAAATAAAGGTAGCAGTAAGAGGAATAAGAACTCCTCAGCTTATGTTCCTTGTCACGGTGTGCACTGACACGTTTTGCCAAAGAGGCTCTATCAAACAATACTTTTAAACATAGCTTTGTTTAAAAAAAATAAATGTTATAACACACGAAAGCCCTCGGAGAAACCTAATGCTGCTAAATGCACCTGGGTATTGAATCAAGGGAACAAAACTGATTAATGGTGAAGCCAAAACAAGACTTTTTTTTATGAAAAACAGTGAAACAGTTAAGCACAGAAAATATAGATAAGGAAAATGTACAGGACCTGGGGCCAAGTTCCCATCTCAGTTACACTAGCATAATTGTGGGATAATTCTTTTTCAATTAATAGAGTTAATATGATGAGGATAAAATTATCTACGTAATGAGCGTGATTGAAACATAACAGTTGACCCAGCTCTGAGACTGACTCTATAATGTGTGTAACTGAGATATACATCATCCTCAGTCTCTCTTTACAGGTGGAGAAATAGAAGAAAGGACTCAAAACCCCTTTAGCAGGCCAATGTCCAAGCTGGGACCAAGGGACACATAGTAAATTCCAGTCTGGCTCCTTCTCTACTTGGTTGTAAAAAGTAAGTTCAAAAAGAAGTCTATCACAGAAGCCAAGTAAAATATTACATATATAAAATACTAGCTTTCTGACATGTCATTATCTCACTCCTGAAGCAAAAAGGTGTAGCTTTATAGTGGGTTGGATGTTTATCAGGGTAGAAACTTCAGTGTCATTAACACAGTAATATATTTGAGTGCCACTGCTTACAAGATAAAATAGCAGAAGAATTAGAAGTACATTTAGAACATATGCAGGGAATAAGTTTCTCCTACTAGCAAAAAAAAAATAAAAGGATATATGGAATGGAGGATTAAATAATGATGATACAAAAGCACTGGGATCATTGCGATTTGAATCAGATGTTAAATTACAGAAAAGAATACTGTTCATGGCTAGTTAAAACCTCATGTCTAGGTTTTCTTACCAGGACAGCTCACAAACTGAATTTTGCAGAGTTTTGGAACAATTTTTCATCTAGAAGCACTTGATCTAACCTCATGATTGTCCTTTGGCTTTGAACAAGCTAAGACAAAGGCAAGAAACATTTGGAGCTCTTACAATTCACATCATTTACATCAAATTAATTTTTTTTTTTTTTTTTAATAGAAAGAAGAGATATGTGGTTTGAGTTTGTTTTTTTTTTTCCTTCTAAACTCTTTGTTTGTTACACAGCCCAAGTCACCAGTTACCTCAGCCTACACTTGCTGTCTGCTCTTAAATGAGACATCATATGTGATGTGGCCAAAAATTGATATTAGCATAAATTTTTATAAAATTAAATAAACTATAGCAAGATAAATAATTCCCAAAGAAATATTTACCCCTTATATTTCCTTTTGTTTTCTGAAGAACTACGGACACTACCCTAGAAGGTATTTTCTGAGTGTTTCTTTATCTGCTTTTCTATCAGTTTGGAAAACCGTGGTTTACTTCTCTAAATGTCTTAAAGAATAAAAGGGGTTCATTGGTGAAAAAAAGAAAAAAAAAAAATTAGTATCTCAGTTTTCCAAAGATAGTTAACAGGGTAGGTTAACAGTAGGTAGCATTAGATTGAAGGAAAGAGTTCTGAAATCACCCTGCTCCAGCCTCTGATATTTCCTTTAGGGCAGGGATCATGTTTTAAGGGAACCATCAGCTGATAAATCAGAAGAGCAGGGTCTGGGCTGACCTGCCCATCACCACTTCTCCAGCAGGCACACACGCCTTGGTGCTGCCAAATGGAAGTGGCAACTCTGGACGGGCATCTTAAAGAGTGAGTACAGGGTTCCTGGTCCTGCCTCAAGCTCTGGAACCAAACGGTGACACCCCAAAGCACCAGATCCTTGAGAAGAGGCAGAACTGGCATCTCATGTCTCTACAGCTACTGCTAGCATCAGACACAAAAAGGGCTATTAAGAAAACAGATGAAAAGAAAATATGAAACAAAAGAAACGAAGCATGGTTTTTATATGGTAAATTAAATAATATTTTAATCATAATGTTCCTATTTTTTTCCCCTCAAGATATACATTACAACAGAGAAATGCCGCATCTGAAGGAAAAAGCCCAACAAGTGGCTTCTTTTGTTTACACTTTTTTAGTTTGCCCTATCAGCTTAAAAATATTTTTTTAATATCTCCACTATGCCTTCTATGAACCTTAAAGGGATTTTCAGGCTTTGAGGAACCCTGATCTTGTCATACACACCCCAACTTGTCGATAACTCTTTTAATAACACAAAAGTTTCCTTCTTTCAATGGCTGCTAGGAAAGCAATGGGGAGATATTCACAGAGAGGACGCAAAACTTCCTAGCACTGGTTCAGGTAGGAAAATATTTCAATATTAAGCATTGATTCAGATAATTGTATTTTCAAGTGACGGCTGATGGGAAAGTCCACACTTTGGGAGCCAGCAGCTCTTCTAGGTAACACCTCCCCAGTTTTTAAAAGAAAAAAAAAATCCCAAACCAAAAATGAACCAAACCAAACAAGGGGAAATAAATAAATAAATAGATAGATAAATAAATAAATAAATAAATGTTTTTTGGCAGAAGCTTGTGCTTCTGTGGCATCAGCCGCTTCACCTGTAATCTCTAGTGCTGCTCTGCCCCCTTGTGCTGCCTCAACCGCAGAGCAGCCGCCCGCGCCTTTGTGAAAATCCACTCCCCCCCTCCGTCACTTCTCACTTTTCTGGCAAGTTCAAGGTCAGTGCCTAGCTATTTTCAGCTCATCTCTTCTTGATCCATGCAGAGAGATGACAAGGTAACGTGATTTGGGGTCAGCTGTATTACAGGAACCGTTACATAAACGGAGAAAGTGGAAATCAATCCTAGCTGACAGTGTCTTCAGGATAATCAGCGCTCACTCCATGCCGCTGTCAGCTCTCCTGCATCAAACACCATGTTACTTCTGTCAGATCTCCTTAACAAAACCCTATTCTCACTTTTGGCAAAGTAAATAAATATTTCACTCTGGCTTGCATTTAATTCATTGTTTAGAGAACTTTAGCACTTTGGACTTGCAAAGAGTCCCCATTTATACGAGAAAAGACGTCTTCTCCTGTCATGTCCATTACTGCCTGCAAAGGGCGTTGGCAAAGATACAGTCGAGTCTCAGGAAACACCCCGTTCTTCCTACTTTGTGCTCGATTTCTTCACGCGGACGATTTGTCCTCCAAATCTCCCTCATGGAGCAGAACTCAGCTTCCCCAACCTTACCTAACCTACGCTCACCCCGACCATCTCAGGGCTTCTCCTCTAACGTTTTAGGACACCTTCCTCAATTTGTTTGATTATTATTGCTTGATCTGAACCATTTCCTCCCCTAACTAGACATCTTCCCCAACGCAGGGTTATGAACATATCATTTCACAAGACGCGCCGCGTTAGCCGTGTCTCGATGACAGCACATGGCATGGCAGTTTAGGGGAAGAGCAGCGATTCTATCCCACCCACCTTGTGCTCCCATGAAACTGCCAAGCCCGCGGTACTCCACTGAAGAACGATTTACCATAATATTAGTTGTCAGTAAATTCAAAGACGGAACTCCTGAAGCTATAAAATGGATTAGAAGCAATTTAAAAAAGAATTAACAAACTAGAGTAAGAGTATACTGTCAACAAACAAATGCTTCATCATAGCACTGTAATTTGGAATTTTAATTACCCCTCTGCTTCTGTAACAAAACAATGTCTGAACTGGCAGCCATTTGAATCTCTCACAGGTCATTGAGCATTCTAGTTAATTACTCTATGAATAGCCTGTTTTTCTCCCCTCTGGAAACACGTTTCTAATGGCAGTCAAGGTCTGACAAATGTGTCATCTACATAATTAGCTAGGAAGCAACACAAAACATTAAACATGCTTTGTGCCGACAACTATCAAAACATTTCATTTGTTGTCAATTATTCATTACTTTGTAGGTTCTGAAGGGGTTGTTATTATGAAAATAAGTCCAGATGCTAACAAGGTTAGAGTTTTTCATTCAAATTAGTAATCAGAGGACTAACTTTAAAAAATGTATCCCATGTACGTTTATAGCAGCGTTCAATCAGGACTAAATTATAAACGAATTTAGTTAAGTTCGAGTTAAAATGGCCATGGCAGAGCACATACACTAATTTGTAGAGTTGTATCTCCCTTTGAAGTTTTAGGATCTAAGCTGAAGTAGCAAACTTTCAGAACCTTTGGCAGGACTAATTTGTGCTTGGTAAATAGAGTAAAGATTTTCACAGCATGAGATAATGTAAGATTGAATAATAATAAAAAAATAATTAAAAAAAAAAGCCCCCCCAAAAAACCTGGAGGTTTTTGAACCTTTTTTCTACCCTTCTGTCACACTGAGTAAAAGTCAAAATCAGCAATTCCGACTCCTATAATATCTCGTCTGAACTTCAGTTTGGTTTAACAAGGAAGCCAAACCAGTTACATTCACCACTCCCTTAATAGAGCTGAAATGAATTTATCCTCGCTTTTAAGAAGAAATAGGTGCTGGTTATTTCTTTTTTTCTATGATCTCATTATGATGCTGCCTATCAAGCTACACAGATGAAATGACACAGAGAAAATGTTGGGAGGAGAAATAAATGGGGAGTTTAACAATAAAATTAACTTCCTCTTTAGCCATGATTATTTCAGGTGAAGTGCTATAACACAAATATACAATATAGAATAACTTATCAGAGGGCATATATAAGATATATTAAAAAAAAAAAAAAAGGGGGGGGGAACTATGCATTCAGAAAAACAAAAGGCTTGTTCTGAGCCTGAAAATACACCTGCACACAAGATACTGATCCTGAAAAAGGGTTGTGAAGCAAAATTTACTGTTTCATTGAGAAAAAAAAATGCTTTTTGATTGTCAATTGAGGTCTAAAACATTCTGATGGATTAATATATTACTTTCATGCTCTAATTCAAAGGAGTTTATGGTACCTAGGACATACATGAGCACATAGGGATGCAGTACTCCGTGAAGGCTGCCCTGGAGCAGCTTCTCAGGTGGGGAGCAAGGGCCACACGAATGAAATGGCTGAAAAACTGGAGTCGGGCTGAATGAGTCAATCTGCAAGCATGACACACACCAGAGAGCAGATCCAGGTTTTGAAAGCACAAAACCAGTTTGAATACAGTAAGGGGACATATGACACCCTTCATTTGTCATCTGCCTGCACTAGAAAGGAGAACAACTAATGTTGTTCAACAGATTTATTTATTTTTTTTTAGGACAATATTCACGTCCAAGAAGTAAAACTGAGCTGTGTTTATGTCCTCACTGCTTTCATGCCCACCCTGGAATATTTAAAGTGATCAAGGTGTAAGTTCACATTTATTAGCAATTACCACACTGGCTATAGAAAGCTCATATTTTTCTACATGCTATTATTTGATTTCTGTAACACCTTGAAGGGAGCACAGCTAGTTCATTACAGTGATAAAAGTAGCTGCATCTTTAATGGACTAGTATATGACGATAAAATTCACAGAGAATAAAGCCTGGGCAGTCACTTTTAGAACAGAATAAAGAGAATATTTTTTCCCCTTCCACCCTAAGTGTACCCAACTAAGACAAGAGAAGGTTTTCTGCTTTTAGAAATATTTGTCAAGATTTGTTTTTTTTGCTCCAGGAAAAAAAGTTAACTGCAGGGAAAAAAAATAAAAAAGAAATCCTCAAAAACTTTCCCTAAATGAACTATGATATTAAAGAAGCTCTGATATCTCTCAGAGATTGAAATAATCCATTTTCAGCTAAAACTACCCATAGCACTGAAACTGAAAATACTTTAAAAGAGGGCTGAAGACTGTCTTGCAATTAACATTAAACAGATAACATATTTATGAGGAAGTCAAAATATTTTGGAAGCTGATAATCCTGTAAGCCTTAACATGGTATAAAAACAACAAATAAATGCAAAGTGTTACTGTTACACATGCCTGCCTGATCAATGGTTTTCACATATTGATCTATAAATGGAGTTGACAGTCTGTGTTGGCTGCACATTTTCCAAGCAGCTCTATTTTTGTACAAAACCAATACGGGCAATTACCTTTGTTTGAGATGCCAAGTCTTATCAATTCAATGTGATTTAGTGTCATTTTAATTAAATATCAGGATCTACTTCAGGACAATCTATACAAACAAAGCCTCAAACTTGACTATAAGCTTGATTTGAAGTAAACATGTACAAGCCCTGCAATTTCAAAATATGGCTCAAAAACTCTGCTAAACAGAAGGCTTATATTTTTAGCAATTTTATTTCTGTCTTTTTGGCTAGCCATAACTTTGGCAAGTGTTCTATGATCACAGGAGTAAGAAACAAAAGAAGATTGCTTCCAGTTTCCTTGATAATGTATTAGAAAGATAAATAAACCTACCAGTTTGTTTAACCTATTCAGAAAAAAAGCTCTAATACATTAACATTTTGGAATGTCTAAATAGGTTCTAATTCTTAATACAGACACCGATAAAAAAAGACATTTCATTGTTTGAAGTTGTTCTGAATGAAGCAAAATGCACTTCCCTGGGGTTTAACAGAGGAAAACAGCAAATATTCATTTACATTGCTTGTTCAGACACTAACATTAAGCACAGAAAGAGCCCTTGCTTACCACAGTCTGTGTCCAGCTTCGTGATTTGTGCTCTTTAAACTCTACATTAATATCAATTTCAACCTTTGCACAAAGCTCAAGCATTTCCATCAAAATAAATAACATGAACCCCCCCCAGAATCTACATTTAGCTTTTACATCGGTTGGCTTCTGCATTCCACATTTGCATCTTTGCTCCTATAAAATGCCCAAGTGCATATGGCCCTCCTGATGTATGATGCATATCCCTCTTTATCACACTATAGAAAATAATCTGTCCACCTTCAAAAGTATAGCCCCAGGTGTGCTTACAAGCATCAGAGCAAATGCTTGAGAATACAACAAATCCCTTGGAGAAAATTATGTATTTTCTTCTCTATAAATCATCAGTCATCTTTCTAGTTTTGTGCCTGGTTTTTGTCTGACATTTTCTGGAGTGTTGATTTTTATTTCCAAAGACGTTTTAGAGATAAATATTTCTATTGATCGTGCAAAATGTGCCAAATTCTGATTGCCTTCATTCACTAAAGTCAGTAGGTTTTGCAGAGGTTGAGCAAAAAGGATTTGACCCATTTATTAATAGAACAGAGTATAGTGCACACACCAAATATGGGTATTGAAATTGTAATGTGGAGTCCTTTATTCAGCTATTCGAGTTATTACTGAGAAAAATATCTCTGATGATACAAGAAAAATAATCAATCAATGTAAGATACAAAATAAACACTATCAGTGGATACCTTCTAGATTATTATCAGCATCCAAACAGAGGCAGAGTGTTGAAACGAGAAAATATCTGAATAGAAAAATCAGGATAAATCCTGTTTATCTCCCAGTACAAAATAATAAGCATTGCTTAACATACTAGTAATATGTGTCTTTTAGGAGGGATCTGTGTGTCTTTAAATGCAGAAATGAAGACGATGCAGATAAGTGCACTGGAGAGATGAATTTTAAAGCAAGATTCCTGACTATATAGAGAAACATATACATATATGTGCATACATTGGTTGGACCCTGTTTTTTCAAGACACTTGGACAGAGAGAGACTCTTCCATTACTTTCCCCCAAATCCTGCACAAATCACAGGCACAGATTCAGATATCTCAGCATGCAATTGATACATCCCACTGATATTTCACTGGTCTCTTAACTGGAATCTCACTGCATATAAAACAAGGGTTTGAAGCTGTTTGGATCCTTAGGAATTTTGCTTTTAGTTTGGGCATTAGCAAACAACTTTAAGAGGCTTATTTAAGTAAATACGCCAAAACACTTTCAGTCTGTCGGTATCTAGTCAGAAAATTCTGCATGGCAAAAAGAGATTAAAAGAATTGAAATAGAAAGGAAATTAGTAGCATGGCAGGCTTTCAGTCTATTATGTTGGAGCCAAGTTTGCCTGGTAAAATGACATATACTCAGTAAAATTCCACTTTTATATAATTAGCTACTAAACAAACGTAACACAAAGCAACTTCTCAGCTCTCGGCCAATGAGCATATATTGTACCTGCTATGGTTTTTGGAATGCAGAAGTAAATATTTATGTCTAATTCCACTTTTTAGAGCCCTTGCTCTGTAACAGTCCAGCATACTATCCCCAAAACTAAAGTTATGTAACAAGGTAATATCAACAATGAGAAACTGCATGATAAAATCCTGCCCAAAAGTGAAAAATGCTAATTTTGTCTCATTTAGCAGCTGGATACAGAAATGCTCATTAGTTTTAAGAGGGTTAATCCTTTTAACTTTTGCATATTGATATGCCAATTATGCCTAATTGTACAAGAGGCATCAGTCAAGGTAATAGTGCATAAACACATGAAAGTTATTAAGTACATCCCAACATGTAATAAAGTAGGTGTTAATTGGTAGCTGAGTTCTGCAGGCTATTGAGGTGGATAATTCATTGAGAGATGGATCACTTGTAATTTCTCTACATAATTCCTTTTGCAGTCTCATGCTGTGATGTTTTCATGCTTGTCAAAAACAACTGCAGCCTAGTGCCTTTTGTTAAACACAGCCAATAAAATATGTTAGGCATCATTAAATATACTTAACTTTTAAACTTTTTCAAAGGTACAGTTCTTCCTGATAATACATTATAGTACTCCCACTAAATTACTATAAACATCATTTCAGGTTTGTCATGGAATAACATTTCACATCAGATAAAAAGGAAGAAACATATACCATGTGTCTGAGGCAAACAATATAGTTTAAATGGAAGGTAAATGACTATCTTATCAGTTGTTAAGATCTGAACAGATTTTTCTCTCCAGAAATATAAGGTGGAATGAACTGAGCTATACAAGAGAAATTAATGACTAAAATAATGTGTTTCTATCTAAATCTAAATTTTGAGTTTGAACTTCAAGTAAAAAGGAAGAAAATACAGCTGTTACGTAGGCTTCCTCCATTTAATAACTTTGTTAGAAAGCTGAATATTTCATAGGAATTCATTACCTCAACTAAACAAAAAATTAATGGTTGGCATGGTTGTAAGAAGTGGCTGAGACCTGGGATTCTATCCCCAGCTAGCAGAGTTTTCACCCTCATTTGCATTCTCTGAGAATAAAATGGATCTGGAGTCCAAAAAGTGGATAACATTGCATAAATAATTTTGTAACATCATATGGCCTCAGCTGCAAGTTGCCACCATTATGGAAGAAAATTAACCAGGGGAGACTCATACCAATCAGTTTGTTTAGTAGCTCAGAAGGAGTACAGGGGCAGGGACACAACTGGCAATAGAGTTCATCACTAACTATTTAATTTAAAAAAAAAATGGTAATGGATTAAAAAAAAAATCACCCAACTCTTTCAGCTGTTAATATAAGATAACTTCAGTGTCTTGATTATTTACAACTCATTTATTCTTCCAGCGAGGCTTATTTCTGTTACAAAGTTGTCCTTTATTTCAGAGTTGCACTTGACACCTCTTTTGTCTGATTTTTGAAAAACCATGACAAGTATCTGATACTGTAAGAACTATTCTCTACAGCAGTTGTATTGAAATACTGTAACTCTTCAAAGTTGAAATGCTGAGTAGATGTTGAGATGGTGGCCATCAAAGCCTTCACTGCTGGAAAACAGTTATTCCAGTGTCTAGCCATGCTCACAGAAAAGTATTAGTTCTATTAAATACCTCCTTGCAGGGAATGATGAGGAAGACAGTATCTTAACCACAATTAAGATAATTCTGTGGTTTTTAAAAAACTGGAAGACTCAGAAAATATTAGAAGTGTTTTACTTACAGGCTCAGCGACTTTCACGTTCTCAGACAGAATCATGGATTTGCTTTGGCTCAGTCTATCGTGGTGGCTGTTGGCATTTTTGATCCTCATTTGAACAGCCCCAGTACTGTGGTGGGAAGGATTAGGCTTTTCAGAGGCTGTGTCAGAAGTCGTAGACCTTTCCATGGTTACTGGGTTGACCTGAAGAACAAAAAATAAGAGCATTAAACTAGGGACCCTCCATACAAAAATGTATCAATTCTAGTTATACGTCACTGTAGTCAGGAGAAGAAGCTGAGTTATCTTGTTGGCAAAATCTTGATCATCTTTGAACACCAGGATAACTATCAGCTGTGTCAGTCTGTAGTTTTATTATTGTCCTTATCACTCACCCATCCAAACTGCCTTGGAAGAGTTAGTTTATGTAAAAGATTATCCTTATCTCAAAAGCCATTCTCCTCTATGGTGTAATCTCCCTGCAAGCCTCTGTCACGTCCAGCTGGCAGCCACTACACTTTGTCTTTGGCCCTGATCACACTACACATTTTAAATCTTGCAAAGGAAAACGACATGCTGTGAAGCCAATTAACATATCTTACCTCCACAGTTCCATACGTGCATGTTACAAGTGCATTACAGCACCACGCTGCAGCCTCTGCTTAGTGTTCTAGATTCAGACCCAGATCTATTAAAATTTCCCTTAATTTTTACAGTTCTACCAACAGCACAGATGTTTGGGTTGGTTTTTTTTTTCTTTGTTTCTCTGTTCATTTAAAAAATGTTGACATGAAGAAATGTCTGAGAATATTATCTCTTGAGACCATGGTGAAAGTGGGGGAAAAGTTGTACAGAATGATCACCATCTCTAGCAGTGTTGCTGTTCAACCTCCTGTCTCAACATTAGTGCAACTCAACAAACTCTGTTCTAACTATTCAAATTCCTCAAGCTTTTTTTCATCAGTAAGAGTTACTTTGTATTTATAAGACATGAGGACAGTGATGTACATCATCTGCTCCATTTTCCTCTACCCTAGTTCAACTTGACACTACTATATGCAAATTATGGCTGAAGTAATATGGTGAGAGTCACAAGAAAACTTGCTATTTATATGGCTATGTAACTGTATGAGAAAATGTATAATGTAGACATACTTATATAAGCTGAAATTGCTGGTTACCTGACTATGGAGCCATAAAATGGAAACCCATTTAAGTGCAGTTACAATACAAACTGTTGAAAAATCAGCCTTTTCCAAATGGCTTTGGGCAGCACAACTTTTTCTAGCAACATCTCCTCAACCTCTGAAGACTTTAAAAGATTAAAGTCCCTGATTTCAAGTCCATTTCTATGAAAGCATCAGAGCAGAGGAAGATACGTTACTAGTGTGAAGGTGGGAGAGGGAGATGAGCACTACTGCATATCTTTGTGAAGGACCACTGTTATTATGCTGGTGGAAGGACACATCTCTCTTAGGTTCACCCTTCCCTGGCCCTGAAAAAAAATTCCTCATAGTAAACTGCCCTAGATGTAGAGGATGATAATGAGAAATCATGCAGACACAGCTTGGTTGAGGATGGAGGATACCTCTGGAGGCTATCTGGTCCAGCCTCCCTGCTCAACCAGAACAGCCTAGAGGTGGTTATCTGGGATCAGGATCATATCCAGAAGGTTTTTTAACATATTCAGGAGGATTTAAACTCATAAGGCCAGAGACATGGAAATATGAGGAAACACAGCAGTCGTGAGAGAAATAATAAGAAGAAAGTGTTTCAGTATTAGCTCAATGTTCTGTGCCATGACAGAAACACTAATTTTAATATATGAAACAGTAAAGCATTTGCTCACTGTCTGTTTCCTGAATTGAATTATTTACTCAAGGATCCCTACAGAAGTTGAATCACAGAAAGAGAAGGCAAAAATTTGGCTAAAGCTGTTTCCTGTTACTCAGGAGTATGCATGTCTATTTCTGCTGCAGGGCTGGGATATGATACTGGGGAAAACTCTTGGGGTGGACCTTTGGTAGATGGCACTGTGTGTTCTCCCTTCCTGAGACACATTTCACCACCCTTTGGAGCAGTCACCCTCAAACCCATGTCACACTTTACCATTTTGGCAGTAAGCTATGCAGCAGTTCTAAGGAGAGAATGATTTTTATTTTTTTTTTAATCTCCCTCTAAACTTGGAGAGTCAAACCATTTTGTATTTCATGTTGATATCAAATTAAAATTGCTTCTCAACAGATTTTCAGTAGGCTTCAGGCTGGAGAGCTGATCAGACTCGAGAGACGAGAGCAACACTGGCTCTGTCACCAATCCAATGTTTGGCTGGAGCACATCTCTCAGATTTTCTTCTGAAATCTCCCAACTATAAAACTCTGACATATCTCTTCTTGGGAGCATTATGAGTTTTAATTAGATAGTCTCTGTCTGGTGTTGTCAGTATATGATATGCTAGGAAAAAGTTTAATACTACAACAAAGCCATGCCCTGGATCTCAAGTAGGAACAGTCTCTAAAGAACATCTTTACAAAGACTATGGAAAACTGTTATTCTAATATCTTTGAACCTTAGTTAAATTTACCCCAAGTCAGAACCAATTCACACACATCAGACTATTATAAGGAGACTTTCTGAGTCACTAAAATTACAGGAACCAACACCAAAGAAAAGATAAAACCCCAAACCTCAACATTTCCACCATCAGATTTTATCTGGCTTAGTGTAGACCATGGTGAAATCCTGCAGGAAATGAAGAAGATCTCTCAGGGTGTGAAGGAAAAGTACAAGTTACAAAAGCTGGTCTGCTAGGATTTCCAGGTAGAAACCCTTTGCTGCCCAAACTTCCTTAAGACAGCATTACCGGCCCCAAGTGCCAGTAGATGGCACCCTGAATATGAGCTCCACAAACACAACTCAACCCACTCACATTTACAGGAATTTGGTAATATTTAAGCTCTGCCCTCTTCTTCTGTAATTTTGTTTTCAACTTTTAAAATAGGACAGAGGAGAAGACAGAAAACAATAATAATATTAACAGAAAAGAGAAAAAGGATCCTCTCTGATGCTTTTAAGCTTTGGTGCCTCCACACTATTAGCAGCATCAGGGCTAAGTTTGGGCCAGTTTTGCAGGGGAATTCATTTCACGTACTTTGGAAGGCAGAGCTGCCAAGCCCTGTGCAACTGCTTGTGAGGCACTCCGTGTTCATTACATAATTAGCTAATTTGCCTTTTGGCAAATAGTTAGCATCTGGATATAAATTTTAGTTTTGAAACCTCCTATGGTTGATTTGCTGGAGAAAGGCATTAAAACAAGACAGGGTTTACCCTCCTCCCCTCCCTGTTGGTTTTAGTGTTTCTGGAGCAAAGGAGCAGGATAACTTTAAGGCATTCACCTAAGAGAAGGGGAATGGGGGAACACCCTGAAAAATCCTCTTGGAAGTACCATTTGTGGGGCACTTTGGAAGAACTGGTAAGTTGGATAATGATGTGAAATGTGAGCAAACAGTACAAGTAGAAGAAAAACCCGTGACATAAAGTTCATTAACTGATTCATAGAATGGGGCAAAAAAGGTAGGACTGGACATGAGAAAGAAGAACTTTAATTTCTGGAGAGTGGGTAGGTCAGCTTACTCATGGAACAGGAAACCATTGAGCTGAAGGGAGAAAAAGAAAAATCTTACTGTCTGGGACAGTAAACTAATTCAATCTACAGCAACAGACACATTTGGAGATACCCTCAGGCATTAAAAAACCCTCACAGAAACAAGAAGTGGCTCATACTTTAAATTAAATTCACAACCTCAGTGGGCCAACACTTGTAGTCACTTTTCCCACATATTGGTCCATGTGTTTGGGATGCTTGGAGAGGAGACAAACCTGCCCCAGCAAGTTGCACAGAATCCTTGAACTGAATCAGGTTGAGTTGAAGCAAGACACCAACTACATGTGTGAGGAGGCTGATAAATAGTCAAGTGACATTGGATGTATCTGGCAGATCAGTGGTTAAGATCCTAAAACCCAAATTTCCACATGTACAGTCAAATTTAGACATGTTGTATGGAAGTAATGAGTATTACAGAGATGAAAACCAGAAAGGTTACTGCAGATGCAAATCTGTACACAGAGTAAAGACATCCCAGTTCTAAGAATCAAACCCAGGTTAAAAGAGTAACACAGCAAATTGCAGAGATCAGATCTTGGGCTTCCTCATAAAGTGCTAGGTCTAGGCAAAACTATCTTCAAGGACATTTCTTATAGCATTTCTTTTAAAAATGTGCTTTCACAAAATCTTGATGTTACATAACAATGAAAATATCAAAATAAGTTCTAATTTTCCTTTGATGGAAAAAAACCCACCTTTTCTACCCTTTCTCTTCAAAACCAGAAAGCAGGTGATAAAGGGCACACAGTAACATTGTTAGCTTCCCAATGAAAAACAAAACAAACCCTTATTTTTGCTATTTATATTTTCCAGGGGAAAAAAAAAAATAATAAATTATCTTTTTGCAAAAAATAAGAGTTAAATTGATCATCTCACTGCCATTCTTTTGTCTTTGGTACCTTAATTATGGTTTCTGTCATACAATACCACCCAGTAAATATTCCCCTCTTACAGCAGCTCATGCAGCTAAAGGAAGTTTCATATTGATTTATCAGGTTTCTAATCCACTTTGACATGTTGCTTTGTCCAGAAATTGATCATATAATGAGCAGACTGACTGGTATTACCCAAGAATGTTATTTCATACATTTTGGTACAGTATTAGTAAAGTTAGTATATAGGTTTTCTACAAAGAAAAATGAATTAATTTTTCAAGAAATACGAAGATATCAGTATTTCTAAATGTTAGCTTAAGTTATGCCCATGTTTCCTACAGCTACAAATGGTAAAACACAGAATGCAAATGTTCATCCAGTAACGACCTGTACCAAGAAGTGGTACAAGTACTTTAATCCAAAAAAGGAATTAAAAAAAATCTATCCATGATTAATATAATTTGTTGCATTTGTAATCAAGGATTATGAGATTGAAAACATTGCATATATTTTTCAGTATTTATCAAAATAAGGTTGTAATTTCTTCCATTTTTTATGCCTATGACACATGCACCACCATCTAGTCAGAAGCATAATGAACATGGAAGTGTTTCATGTAGTAACATGAAAACACTGGGAAGTTCAAGTGCATCTTGCTACCTTCACTAATTCCATCCTTCTTCTGAAGAACACCCATTGCAACCTGGTGCAATAATATGACAGCATAAAAATCAGCACTAGGTTCAGCATAGAATCATTATGGTTGGGAAGGACCTCTACGATGATCAAGTCCAGCCTTCATCCTAACATCTCTGTAACCACTAGACCATCACCTCAAATGCTACGTCTACTCATCTTTGAAACACCTCCAGGGATGGTGACTCCACCACCTCCCTGGGCAGCCTGTTCCAGTGCCTAACCAACATTACCCTGGACCTGTGAGCCTGAAAAACCATAAGACTGGAAGAGGAAGTAAGAGTTAACAAGTGAAAAAAACAGGCTGATACCACACACATGGTGAGTCAGAGCATTCTTGTAAAGGAGAAAGCCTATTGCTGTGTCTGTAAAAGGAGTGTTTAAAATCAACACACCTACGTAAATAGTTCTGCTGTTGGGTTTTGCTCTTAGCTTTGCTACGCTGTTTGTTATCTCTGCTCAAGTGCAGCTCAGGGGCGGTAAGAGTTTAAACACACAACTGATGGAAATAGAGGGGGGCAGACGAAAAAACTGTAGGTAAAGAGAGGGGATAACAAGTAAACTGCCACACGGCCTTTTTGAATTATTCTTATCTGCTCTCTGCTGTGTCTTTAGGGTTTGTTTTTTTCAACCATCCCCACCACGCTGCTCTCCCAGCTGACACATCACACATCTGCACTCGGGGCACAGACACAAACAGCAAAGGCTGCTGAGGGATACGGTGTCCTGGGCTGGTGCCCAGAAGTGTCCTGAAGCCAGTTTATCTGAGTACTAGAAAAACAGAAAAATCCATTGTAATGAAAATACAAAGCAGATGTAACTTTCCTATGCCTTTTCCTTTGCAGAAAGATGTCATCCGTCATTGGAATAATTTGTACTTAGGAAGCAGCATTAATTTCAACCACCAGTCATATCTCTACTCAAAGTAGGAGATGAAGAACACCATCACATCACCACTGCCTGCGTCTTTACTCCAGTTATATCCTTTTATATCAGATAGACAAAGTAAGATAATTTCATGCCAAGTTCAATCTGCTGTAAAATATTAAATGTCCTAAACCCAATAGCACAGTTTCCCTTAACCCAAACTTCAATCTCATCAGCAAACATAGGTGAGTTATTTGATACAACCTAAGTCCTACAAAAGTCACACTTATCACCACCAATTACCACACTCTTTTTAATTTTTATACCTGTTGCAGCCATATTATACTTTTGGTGGTGTCTCTCAGAACAGACAACTCACTGAGCAATGATCACCTTACCTCACATATCTAAAGGCTGGCTTAGTTGTCAATCTTTTCTAGTCACATATTTGGGGACTTTCTGCAAATAAAAGCAGAAATGACTCACAGAGTTCTTCAGGCAACTCTGATTTACATGTACAGTGACCCATGTCTCTCCTGTGCTTGAGAAGAAGAGTAAAACATATTTTCTGTTTTATTTGTAGCAATATCTCACTGCCCAGCATTTCCCTCTTACTATATATGTGGAAAATGCTGCTTATCCCATTATTCACAGTTACACTGATGCTCTGAGG
Source organism: Ceyx melanurus (assembly GCA_024611195.1). Classification (NCBI taxonomy): domain Eukaryota; kingdom Metazoa; phylum Chordata; class Aves; order Coraciiformes; family Alcedinidae; genus Ceyx; species Ceyx melanurus. The sequence goes on from JANHGL010025567.1 coordinate 26,595, forward strand.
TATATAACCCAGTTTTTATGAAGGATGCCCCTCAAGGCAAATTTCTTGACACAGCTTGGCCCGAATCATAGTAGACGTCCTAGGTAGCAGTCCAATGCAAGAAGTAAAAACATTTTCCAGAATCATTGTTAAACAATTCTTAGGTTACAGAATCTTTTATCCTTGAGGTTTTAACTTGATCCTTGATATGATGAATATTTAAACCTTTTTGGTTTATAATATAAGAATTACATTGAGAAGGTTTATTTTAGAATAACACTTGGTTAATAGACACGTCCTACATGATTCTCAGGATTGAAATCTCATGTGTCAGCTTAATATTGGAACAAAGTGTGTTATCATTTAAAACAATTTCTTCCTAGTTTATGCGGTACAGAACATGCAGTTCCAGACAGGTCTTAAAGGCCTGATCCTGATCACAGGTTCACAGTGAACTCACTGAAGGTAGTAGAATGACAGTGAAACAGAAGTAACATCAAGCACACCCGAGGAGGAAAGCCAAAGCATTTATCACATTATGGAGCCAGGTATGGAAAAACACTTTTTAACAAGCTGCAAGAGGGAAGGACTCAAGACTTGCACCACTGTACAGCAGTAACTGTATGGTTTAATTTGGAGTCTAAGAACATCTTCTTAACTTTTTTTGTCCCTAAGACTTAAAAGTGTTATAATGCAGTACTTCATTTCTCACTCCTGATAGTTGCCACGCATATTAAACTATAGGATTCTCTACTTATTGTACATCACAGACCCATATGGGTGTGGAGTCTATGCTGCACAATAACTTGAAGACTGTTGCAGTTTGATGCTTCAGTGATTTCCTGCCCATTGACCACAGTGCTAAAAATGACTGGCTCTTTGTTGTGAAGACTGCAGGTTTTTTTCTTTTTTTTCCAACTACTAATGGCATCCTACAGAAAAAAAAAAAAAAGGATCAAATAATATAATAGAAAGCTGAAATCAAGTCCCACTTTCTAGCAGATGGAATCAAAATATTTTAACCAAAGAGAGTTTCAGTGGAAATATTATTAATCTTTGTTGGCTGATTTCTCTCAAGGATTGCATTTGGAGAGATGTGAAGACAGAAAGTGTAAATAACTGCTAGACTGGTGATAGCTATCAATGCAGATTCAAGAAGGGACCTAAAGTCCTCTGTTACTCTGAAATTTTGTAGAAGATGATGGCATAAAACTCCAAAGTCTATTCCCTGCTATACGTAGTCCTTTAAAAATATCCTGTCAGATGAGAAAGAAAACAGGGATCTGGGAAAGCTACTTCTATCATATAGGGCAGAGATGTGCTGTCTCTGGAAATGCTTTTCTTTCTGGATAGAACTGGTCTGAGAATTAGAAAGAGAAGAGAATGAGAGGCTGTTACTATTGCAAAGTTGTTCAGAAACAATGACAAACTTCACATCCATATTTAATGACTACATATCCAGCCCTAATCCTGTAATCCTCCATGACATGCTATCTACAGGACTTCCCTACACAAATAAAAGCTTGCTAGGAAATATAACTAGGATATTATTGGAAACAAAAACCCCGCAGACAAGAGAGTAAAAGAGCTTCTTCAAGTCAGCAAGTGACTGCATATGGTCATGTCTCTTCTTGCTTTGTTTAGTTTCTTAATTATATTACATGTGGAGGTCTTGGAAAAGGTAACAGTTGTTTCAGAAGTTTGTCTGTCCCAATAAATCATATGGGATAGCATAATGGAGTCTATTTTCACCACTCCTATGTCAATTTAATATCTCAGCTTCAAATGGAACTAGAAGCTAAAAGTATCCTTTGTGTACAGTTTGGCCTGCATATGTTCTGGGAACAGTTGTCCATAGTAGAAATTCAGTTGAATATGTAAAAGAACATGCCTGGGAAAAATCTCTACTTCTAGGTCTTCCTGCTGGCAGCGCATTTCATTTCTGGAGTGCATCTGATCCACGACACCTGCCTTCATTTCCCATGCTGTGCAAGCTAGACTACAATCCTTCAGATGCTGAATATTGGTTCTATATACACAGATTAATAAAACAAACTATGAATATCACCCGATATGTAACACTTTCCTCCAGCACTGAATAGCAGGAGTACAGTTCAGACATTAGACCAACAGCATCACGAAAGTTCATAACAATTTGATTTAACACCAAATAAGACCCGAGAAGTGCTAGAGGGGAACGTTTTGTTACTCCTGACTTGCCTTCACCTAACACATGAAGAAAAGATTATTTTTGTCCACCTCTTTCCTTTCTGCTATACGTTATATTCTGCAGGTAAATATAGTGTCATAGCTTTCCAACCACCACACGTAAGACTCACCATCGCTAAGCTCGTTTTACACCTGCGTACGATGCTTGTCGTACGGTAACATTTTAGCTTAAAGCTGTCTAATCCTGAATAAAAAAAACCCCAATGTTTTCCCTAGGAAGATCGCATAAGAATCACAAATTTTCTCCGGTGCTTGAAAGAAATCTGTTCCTATAGCCTAAATGTTCAGAAAAGTGTTGTTACTTTTAATGTTGCCAGATCTGAAGTGATGAGATACTATGGGAAAGGTTATTCTTGCAGTATTTACAGATACAAGCAGAAGCAGAAGTGACAGAAATTTCAAAGTAAGACTGCTTGAAATACTTCCAGCTCAAAATTTTGCAGAACTTCTCCTCACAGAGATTCAGATATTCATCCAAACTTTCCAGGCTTACCTGAACTAGACATGTGGTGATGATAATTCTGGAACAGCCCAAACTCTCTGGAGAAGAAGAGTTAGTACCACAAGACAAACTGATGCATTAGAAAAATATTTTTTAAACACCTGAAAGCTTGCTGCAAATAGCCAAAGAAACACATTTCCTCTAAGATCTAAATTTCAGAGCTTTTCTGACAGAAATCTGGGGTTCAATTTGTCAATGGCTATATGAACAAGCTGTCACAAGGCCAGCTTGGGGAGGGTGTTAGAGCACATTTGTGACCTGCACCACATCTTGTACAGGCCCACGTTCCACTGGCTGATCCACAGTGGAGGAGCACCTCAGGTTCATCACTGAGTAAGACTACATAAAAGTTTGATCCCACTCTACCTGTAATTCAGCTGTACTGAACACTTGGAGCAGTTGTAATTCATGCCTCAGTTTCCCTCCTGGCCCTTAGTTCCTTCAGCAGCAGCAGTCCCTTCTCTAGAAAAAGCAGCTTCCTCAAGCTCTTTTAAGTCTTCAGTGAAGCAGTGGCGGCTGTTTTAACCTCTTAAATTATCTTAGATACTCAACTAGTAGTTTAGCTGCACACTTGCCATGTCTTAATCCATTTTTCAGTTTCCTAGATTTATCATGCTAAGGAAGACATGTCTGTCAAAGTGAGTTACTGAGATTATTGACGGGAAAGGCTTTAAAGCTTCTCTGACTTTAAAAACAAAGCAAAAAAACCCAAGAAAACTTATAACAAAGCTATTTCTTTCTGATGCTGCCTGCCTCAATATTGTCTAGAACAGGAGGCTTGTCCCCTATTCAGATAACAAGTCCCCCTCCCACTCCCCAGGACAGCATTTGATTTCCTGTGCTGTGCACACGAAACAGTCCCTCCTACCCTCTCTCGGTCTTCCTCTGTACGTATCTGCAGCAGTTTTTGTGCTGTGATCCTGCAGCTGCTCCCTCACTTCTCACTGCTCCCACTTCCCATCTGAGGGGGGAAAAAAAAAAAGCTCCAGACACTTTTAATCTGTTCCCACACTCCATCTCCACTTGCCTTTGCAGAGCTCCCAGTGCTGCTCTTGTAAGAGACACTGCTGTGAAATGCAGCAGAGCCGGCACCCACAATTTTAAGAGAAAACTTTTAAGCTACAGCAGGAACTAGAAAGGGAAATTCTTTGTGGCTTGCATCAAGCAAGCCCCTCTTCTGCATTTCTTGTGGCCCCTGGCTTGCTTTCTTCACCAGCTGCCTTTGCTGTGGCACAGAGCTGAGCAGAAGGCAGCAGGAGTGCCTGTCCCACCACACTGTTCCTCAGCACCATGTGGCAGAGCGGGGAGGAGATAAAGACATTTGTTTCATGTGAGATAGTATCTGAGATTACATTGTGTAGCTAAAATGTCTGCTTTCAGTAGAGAGGAAATACCAAAGGTATTGTGGTGTCAAAAACGTGATTTGATTTGATTCTATTAATCATATCTAAATTTTTTTTTGTAAATGTACATTGTTTTGTGAGGGACTAATGAATACTTTAATTCACTAAGGTGGTTCAAGATGACTCCAGAAAGTTTGTAGTCTGCTTTCTTCAGTCCACGAGGCTAGAGCCCACCTGTACCACCAGACCCATCACAGACGTGCTGCATGTGGTTGGAGCAGAGTCAGCAGCAACAACCAGAGCACGGCAGCGCCAGATCCACATGTGAACATCAGCACCCATGGTTACAAGAGTGGCAGCCATTCACCTGCCCCTGACACTGTTAAGAGAAAAAAAATCCTTTACAAGTATTACTTTTTCTATTGGCTTTGAGTCTGTGAGGTAGCTTGATAACCTGAGGAGCTCGTGAACTCCTCAAATCCCTTGCTGGCTGAAATCAGTGCAATCTGCTTAAGTGAGTCTCTGCACAGAATCACAGAATGGTTTGGGTTGGAAGGGACTTTTAAAGGCCATCAAATTCAACTCCTCTGCAGTAAGAAGGGACATCTTAAACTAGATCAGCTTGCTGAGAGCCCCATCAAGGCTGATCTTGGATTTTTTCAGGGATGGGGACTCCAGTGCCTCTCTGGGCAACCTGTTGCAGCATTCCAGCACCCTCACAGTAAACATATTCTTCCTAATGTCCAATGTACCTGAATTTAAACATCCTTACAGTGCATCAGTGTTATTTCCTAAACATCTGTGTCTCACTGCATGGTACAAGTCTGGTAAAAAAAATCTCTGCAATTAACATTTCATTCTTTTATGCAATTTTCCCCCCACATCTTAATAGATTCTTTCACTTACTTGTACTCTAGGAAAAAAAATTATATATTTAATAAAGACTTTAGATTAAAATTAAAACAAAAAAAAAAAGTTTCCCAATTAAGAACTGTGTAGCAAATCTTAATGTCTCAGGTCTGTATGACTGTCTACTACACCATCCAGATCCAGTGATATACTGTCCAAAGGAAATTTGATGGGTTGAAGAAACAAGCTTCTCTAAGTCTTTGCTAAGGTTAAAGGCACTCCTTTCCTGTTCCAGGCCCTAGGATTAATGAACAAGGAGCAACTGACATGCTTTTACTTGGGCTTTTTCTGCTTCCTTTGCCACTCCAAGAAGATTGGATAGATTAATGCTACTCCTAGTCCAAAAATCATCACAGGAATTTGATTACTCCTTACTACTGATCACTATTCTTTGCTATTTTGGCTAATAAAGTAACCAAGCATGCAATGTACTGCTGATAATAGAAACATTATTCTTTCTATATCAAGCCTCAACACTACTCAGCTCAAAACACAAAAGGCAGCATGTGTCAGAGCAGTGTGGCCAGCTGGAAAGTCTGAACTATTATCTTCCTGTGTCGATTCATTTGTAACAAAGGTATTCACTAGATATGCATTTTGTTTGAGAGCACCCAGGGAGGCTTCTGTTGGTGTTTCCTGTGTGTGTCCATGGTGTAACCAACAGACTCTCCTGCAGTGTGTGTAGGGGTTTGGTTCTGTCCAGCATCACAGTGTGGGCTGGGGATGTCTCAACCAGTGGGACATGTTGACTGTAATGGATCCATTCGTCCACTGAGAATCAATTCCTCCAACTCCACTATCTCAAGCATCAGTTGCTGGCCAGCCCAGCAGCAGGTGCCTCCTGAGCCACAGCTGCAGCAGAGACACCAAAAATGCTGAGAGCATCCTGACAGCCAGCAGGCTGGTAATAGATCCACCAGTCATGGAGGTGACTCTTGGAGACAAAACTTCAATTGTCTTCACAAAATATCTGTGTCATTTCCCTCCTTACCCACAAAGGAAGAGAGTTTAGTAACATCCTGAACATCTGACAAACAAGTTCAGGTGCCAAGCACTATGCCGTGCCCTGGAGCAGCTTCAGTATCTGATTGTTAGGTGTTCGGTGCCCAATTCAGCACCAAATACAGTGGTGGCTTTGCTCAGGGTGTGGCAGGAAAAGAAATAAGAAACAGAGAGCAAGCACGCACTTAAAGCACATCTCTTTTTCAGCTCTAAGCCACATTCACTTCTGTTTTTTCTTCCTCCTTGTCTCCCCCTCCCCTCTTATCATGTTGCAGTTGTGCTGAAAAGTGATGGATGTCTTAGAGAAGAAATCAGAAGTCACTTTATATTCATTTGTTTGAGGGCTATGCCTTTTTGGTACATCAGGCACAGGCTTTGGAAGAAATATTAATGAAAAACCACAGTACAAACCCACAATACCTGGCTTAACTACAAGTGAATGATTTAATACCTGTCAATCTAATATAGCAGGAAGTGTTATATAGACTCTTAACCCTAACCACTCAAAGAAATATCAAACTTGCTTAATGTATTGAAGAAATGTTTCAGTAGGTATTCGTGCACTGAGTTAGTATTTTACTTTGTGACTTGCACATGACCCTAGAAGGCTAGAAGCTAATTTGGTGGACAATAATATCGGTTTAACCCTCTGATATCTTTCCCCACTTAATTCCCAAAACACTTTTTTTCTCATGCTAAGTAAGGTGAATGAAAGTACAGAAGAGTTAAAAGGCCAAAATTTTCAAGCATCTATTAATTTTGGATTCTTAGTTTCTAACAAACAGGACTCTTACACATGCCAGACCTCAACACTTCTAGGTGACTTCAGCATGAGCCAATAATACACTTAAAAACTGCTCCAGCATGACCTGCCTGAATCCACAACTGAGTTCTAGCATGAGTTAGATTTCCCCATGGTCAGTTTGCAACATCTAAACATCTGTACATTTCTTCTGCTCCTATTTCAGGAAGCCTGGAGGCTTGCAGCCCAAGACACTTCAAGTAGTAATACAGATATGGAAGTCCACAGACACTGTCAGAAGAGGTGTCACTCTTAAATTAAAAATAGATCAGCACTGAGGAAGTCCCTGCGTAAATGAGGAGCTAGCAGTGTTTATTTTGTAGTGTCTCCAAAACAACCTTTTTATAGTATTTCTTAAAGCAGAGGAGACTGACACAGGCATGTCAAGTGCATGAAGAAATAATATTAACATTCAGTACAACAAAAGAATGACCACCTTCAGAAGTTGATGAGAGTTGTCAGTAAAATCATGATTCATAAAGACAGCTGGTTGAGGCAGACCAACCTTATGAGAAGGTTTCAGAAACAGGCAACATCAATGCCTCTTGATCTAGATCAAATTCACAGGTTCCTAAATGTATATGCAACTGTGAAGTGTTCTGCTGTGAGCAAACTGAAGCCTTCAGCCTAACCTGAGACTGTTTATTACAGCAATTAGTGTGATAGTGACAAAAGCTGTTGGAAGCCACCACTGGGTGGAAAAAGGATAGGTTTTGTTCTCTGAATGGCACTTGAATAATCATGGAAGATTCATGGTCAAAAGCTGGGCCAAAATTTTATCCTCTCTTGTTTTCTTCATGATTAATGTTATCAACAAATGAAACAAGGAAAATAATCAGTGTCTTCATATAGATGGATCCACCAATACCAGCTTCTGTAGCACTGGGAAGTAGTTTTGATGCATCCATGTGGAAGTCTTAGGAGAAAAGTGAAATGCAGTGACTTTTGCTAGAGCCTAAATGATGCTTTGCTTTGTCTTTCAGAGACATCAGCCCAAACACCTACACAGGATTAGGATACATTCTGTACAACTGCCATGTTTCAGGTCTTTAATTAAGAACACACCTAAGCACTGACAGACTTCTCCACCATCAAGAGACAGATTTTAGCAGCATGCAGCTTTAACAACTCATTAAATAGTTAGCAACTCACACTGATTGAGCTGACAGAGCACAGAGGCATCTAAAAAAAAAAGGTCAAGAAAACCAAGCAAAACCATGCTGCCTAAAACCCACTAAGTCCCATGTGACCCAGTATAAATAGGCCATAATTCAACAGTTCCCACTGCTCAAAGTCTCTCGGACTGCTCAGCAGAGAATCAAGCTGAAGTCTTTGAGCAACACAGCAAGAGCCACCCTCGCTACAGTTCACAATGGGTGCTCCATCCCACTTTTGTGGGATACTACTTTTTAGACCTTGGCCTGAAGCTCATTGCTGCAAAGAAATAGTAACTCCTGGGACCAGAAATAAATAGAGAAATCCAAACCAGAGCCATGTACAGCTGTTTCAATTAAGCTACCACCCAAACAACAAGAAAACAATAGAAATATGTCTCTATCACCAATTTAGTCTCTTAATTCCTGCCTCGCCCAAGGACATGGTTTCATACAGGTGCCTCTTTTGCTGCCCTGGCAATTCCAGCCCTGGTGAGAGGGGCTACAGAAGGGCCACACACTCTTGCTTGGTTGGAAGAAGATGGAGTATGTCTTCCAAGAGTATCTCTTGTATGAAAGCAAAAGAAAGTTTCTACAACAAATACTGCCAAAAGGCAAAGCTTTTTTGTATTTCAATAATAGTGTACAGCAGGAGCTTTAAAATACAGAGGGTGCTTCAGCTGTTCACTCTATTTGGAAAAGAAAATGAACAAATGTACATTACAGATGTAATTGGATTGAGAGGTAAAGTGAACAAGAGAGGCTGATTTTAAATGAATTTCCTTTGGACACAAAGAGGCAAGTTGCAGGGAAGGGAGAAAACAAAGAAAAATAACTCTGAGAATTCAAACCACTTTACCAAATCTCACAGCTCCGTGGAAAATGCATTTCAAATGACTCTAAGACATTGCAGCAGTAACATAAAAACCACTACAAACACAGCCCAGGAAGAGAACATGTTCTTTTTATACAATTTCCCTGTCTGTGCTGATTTGTGTATGCAGGAGGGACAGCTTTTTTTTTTTTTTCTTCACCGAAAAGTACAGAAAATTTGAAATGTAATCCTACAGCACTAGGCTAAAATCTGTCTCTAATTAGCATTCACAATTTCAAAATGAGCTTCAAGCCACGTGTGATATCTTTCAACTCTGACCCATATTTCCAAAAGAAAAGCAAGTTGCTTCTTATGATAAGGCTATCAGTTACAAACACGTACATGTCACTAACTTTGCAGCAAACTACATATTACCAGGAAAACAAATCTCCACTGTACAACAAATCTGGCTAATTCTGGCTGTCCTTTATGTGGCTGATAATCAAAACATTACATTATGCTATTTGAACATCATCCTGAGTTACTAACTCCTCAGAAAGCTCTGAAGTGTTCAGCCTCCGATGGCAACGTGATCTGATAGAAGGCTTAGAATGAGGTGGGGACTCGGGACACACAACCTTTTTCTGGCCATCTCCAAAGGAGGAGAGGAATTAGTCTGGATCTAAACAGCCACATGCAGGAAACACGCCACCATGTCATCTGCATTGAACAGCTCCACGAGGAACAGCATTGAGAGTACCCGTAGACAAACCAAGGGCACTTTTTGCACAATGATCCTTATATCTCCCCATGTCCTGGTCCTGTTAGCACCACTGATAAATAATAAAGTTGCACCAAACTTTCTGACACCCAGAAGGACAAGAAATCACTCGATGTCTTCAGTCTCCAGTGATACTGAGTATCAGCTAGGTGCCTACCCTTACCACTAACTACTAATTAATAGCCACTGGTATTAGCCGCCTCCCTCATGGTGACCAGCAGGGAAGCCAGTTACTAAAACCGGGCTAAACTTGATCTGACAAAGGCAAATGCTGGGAAACAACATCTAATCTCGTTTCCCAGCCAGTGCCACCAATCTTTTCTACCTCTTGGGGACAACGAGTTAGTACTGTCAGGGATAAGTGATTAGTGGTTTGGGATACTAGAAATGGTCAGTTATAGTTGCTTCTTGCATAGGCTGCAACAGATCTGCTAGATACTGAATACTAATGTTGCCTTTATAACTGTGGTTTACATCTGTACCCTCTACATTGTTGTTTATTGCTTTCAAATTAATGAATGATAACAGAAATAAAATAATCTTGTAATTAACATAACAAAATACCATTCATAACTCACACAAAATACCAACGGCTATGACTGTTTCAAAAAATATCTGAAGCAACAGGTTTCCTAAGCTGCACTAAAACGGATTTAAGGCTCCTTACCTACAGCCTCACAGGCGGCGACGTCTCATCTCAAACTGCCATCAACCAGCAACAGTTTTAACCATTTCAAAAAACAAAAAACCGGAAAACATCTAGGTCACGTGTCTGTAGACAGCATTGGGGTTAATCTCCCACAGCTCATAAAGACAGCAAGAAAGCAGGGAAAAAAAAAATATTTAAAAAAGTAAAAGAAAACCACTTCCTGCAACAGCAGAAGCAAACCACCTCACCAGTGAGTGACTTACATCCAGGGTTAGGGTAAAACTCTTCTGGATGGGATGAAAAGCAAAATTTTAAAGAATGAAAGCCAGGTCCTCTGATAAAATTGCAACAAACAGGGAGGGTTAGATTGGGTTTTGTTTGGTTTTTTTTTTTGCAGAAGGTAAACATGAGGTTTAAAAGGAAATGCTGAAAGGAATTACGATTCTAAGCCTCAAGGCAACTTCCCTTTTCTTACCTTCAATGAAACCCTTTGAGTACTGGAATAAATAGCTCGCAACAAATCCGCTTTGCTATTTTGAAATGTAGCTTTAACAAACGTGACACTTACCGTACCGTTACTTTAGACTTCATAAAACAACAAATTTTAGCCAGGCAGAAAGTTTGCTACAAAAGCAAAATTAAAAAAAAAAAGACTTGTACTATTGCCTGGTGAAAGTCACCCAGAAAAACACTTCTGTTTCTTTGATTTTCTGTTTCAACACTTCCTGAAGCAGCCCCTGAAGAGGCACAGGACCACACTTCACTTCCCACAGCACCTCACACCATCATGGTCCCTCTCAGGCAGGGGGAACCCCAAGACTCACCAGTTTCAGATGCAGCTCTGCACCTCCAGGGCTCTAGAAAAGCCCCTTCCTTGCACACACCTTCACCAGTGTCTTCCCTTGTGGGCTTTTGGTCAGCAAGGAATGACAGCATCTTTCCAGTAATTCTAACTTGACTCAAATCGAGGGTTGAACTCCTCAGTTCCCTTGCAGGGAACAGTATTTGTGCTTTGTGTAAGAGGAACATCAGGGTGCTGATCTGGCTGCAGGGTCCTCTGTTGATGTTTTGGCAGAATAGGGGGATCTTTTTTTGATTGTCTTCCATAATAAAATAGAGCTGCCATATGACCTGAGAAAATTGAGGCTATCCTGAAGCTTAGGAGTTTGTCACAGCAGTGAAGTAAAATGAACTCTATTAACAGGGGGTGCCAGTGGAGTTCCTCCAGATCTGTTCTATCTGTGCACATGTCCAGCAAAAAAAATACTGGGCACCTTGAAGACGAATGCTGCAGAACACCCCATGGAGAAACGGCAGAGACAGTTAGGAAGCAAAGTCTGGGGTTGAGACTGGAGTGAATTTTAGGAAGACCTAGAAAGGGATTGTCACAAACTTTACAAGGCTACAAAGAAGAGACTGATTTTCAGTAAAATAATTTCATATCTCAGAAAAACAAAATCAAAAACCAAAAAACCCAGCCAAAAACAAAACCAAAAACATGCAAGAAAGTTCCTGTAGAGAACAGCTTTAGTACATCATGCACTTACTGAAACACACAGGAAACAAGAACTTCAGGGACTCAAGAATGAAAAAGGGAGGACATAACACTTTTGAAGAGCTATTAGTCTATGGAGTGACCCTTAAATTATTATTATTGATTTTATAGTAACTTCTACAACCTCTATTTCATGGCCAAAGATCCAATTATGCTAAAGGCCAAAGAAAGCCAGAACCAAGACTGTCCTTGTTCCCAAATGTTTACTGTGTATGCCAAGAGGTAACTCACACATACAGACAGAAGAGGGAGTTGAACAACATGACAGCTGGTCTTCATCCTTACAAACTAAACCAACATTTTCTTTTTAGGTACTGTGTTTTAGGGAAGTATAGTAAAGATGGACTTCTGGAACAAAAAATGGATGTTGGATATGAATGGTGCTAAGTTGTTTCTCCTAGGTGTGAGGACCTGAGAAAACAATACTGCGCTTTACTGTAAACTAACAACTGGCTAGTGCTTAAAGAAGCTGCAGCAGCACTAAATTTGTAGCTATTTTAAAAACAGCACTTTTCAATTAATTTTGACATACAGAATAAATTTTAATTGATAAATGTATTCTAGCTGTGTATGTCTTGAGATTTTCCTCAAATAAAACTATCAAAAGCATTTTTTACAATTACAAAATATTTGTGAACTGTGCAGGAGCAGAACTTCATCCTTAAAACGTGAAGAAACCATCAGCGAACCTACAAAGAACTGCAGCAGAACTTGTCTATGTTACCTTGTCCAAAACCTAGATTACCAGGGACGTGACATTTTTCATGAAAATGTCTTTCACTGCACACCTAACATTTGAAGTTGCATACTCAGTCTGATTTCCTTTGCATCCATTTGACAGTATGTCAGTAGTGACAAAATTCTATAAAAGGATGGCAATTTTGCATACTGCTTAAACGTATGCAGCACAAGTTTCCTGTGTGATCTCTGGAAGGCTGAAAATACTTTAGATGTGCAAAAGAAAAAAAAAACAAAACAACAAAAAAACACCCCCAACAGTTTAGCAAAATCTAAGGGCTCATTTAATCTAAGTAAAACTAACCAGGAAACAGAAACTGCAGAGACGTTACCTGGAGCAGATTGCTGCTCAGTAGGTTGGTCTTTGCGTGTTTGCTCTGCATGTTAAAGATGGAGCATCACTGCTGAAGCTCAGATTTCTTGTTCCTATTTCGGTGGCTCGTGGCGTCATTGCTTACGAGACATGTCATCAAGTTGGTGAACATCCAGATTTCCACATCTCATAACTGAGAGCACAGAGCATTGAGGCTAGAACAGCAGTTTCAACAATCGTTATCGACTGAGGATGCTGAATGCCCAGCAGCTGTTACCAGCTCTGCTACAATGAATTCAAGAAGTATCTGAAGTTTCATCAGGTGCTTGTACAGCAATTCCGAGGCTTGTTCTGGACGAGCAGTCTCCTGAGGGGGAAAGAAAACGTGACTTTTTTTTTTTTGCCTAGTTCAGCCTTTACTCTCTGTTGGGATGACTGAAAGGCAGCCCATAGTCTGGCTTCTATAGCAGACACCCAATGGCAAATCTCATTCAGTGGGTAAATCAAGCCATAATACACTACTCAAACCTGGACACCATGCAAAAACCTGGAAAAACAAATGTGCATCCAATGGCTGGTTCCAGAAGAAAATAAGTTTTTATTCATGAGAATGGATAAAGTTCCAGAACTTTGCAATTCACTGGGAAAAAAGCCTAGGAAATCAGTACACTATATGATAATGATAAAAAAGGTATTATGTCCCACATTTTTATCCAGATAAATTATATTTTTCATATTTGTAGTAGGTTTTAAAACAAAGAATGATGTCTGGATGGACAGTATTTCCTTTTCTTGCTCACAGTAATAGTTTGTTTAGAGAGCTGATGTCCATTCGTCCATTCAGTAGCTGTTATTTCTTTTTTCTTTTTTTCTTTTTTTTCTTTTTTTTCTAAAAAGACTTTGAATATTTAATACCAGCAAAGCCATTTCGAGAAGCACATTCTTATGTATCAAGAAGGCCATGAACATGGCCATGTAACAGCTCCAGTAGTTTATAGTCCAGGCTAACAACAGTCTCTAATATTACCTGTTTGGGCAATAAATGCTTATTATGGAGGAGCTTGTATGTAAATGCCAATGTAAATATACAGTAATGGCTAAATTCACACAACCCTCTCAATCATAACATACATTATAAATATTCTGGCATGATCTTCCAAAACCTTTTACTCCGAGCTGCTTTTTCCCCCAAACAATCCATTTTACTTACCGCAGTCTTAAAAGTGCAAAAGATATTTCTTTTTATTGTCACAGGTGGTAGAAAATAGATCTTTAGAGATTTTCCAGCAGTTTAATGTTGGCTATATGGGAGGAACATATGTGCAGTGTCTTGAGGTATAAACCCTACAACACTCAAATTTTAGGAGACAAATGATCTTGCATTAAAACAACTCTTAATAACCAAGCTGCTGAAGTTTTGATAACAGATATACTCTACAAAGCAGCAGAGAAGTTTAAGATAGATTTCTTTGAATATTTACTTCCTAATAAAGATTGTTTTGCCATATAATTAGATTTGAACTTAGAAATATTCATAGGTAGAAAATAACATTGTTGTTCATTATTACACTCATTTTTCAAGCCTACCTAATGTTTTCACTGTTTAAAATAAAATAAGAACAGGACACTGAAGTTAATGACAACTACTAGATAAGAAAGTTCTACATAAAACCAACCTGGTCCTTTTCTCTCTTTTTCCCAGGTGTTTTAGGGATCTTGACACTTATTTTAAAGGCCAGCCTTCCCTAGGGCTATTTTTAATAACTTAGACAAACCACTCCAACTCATTGTATAGCTATACCGTACTAAAAAAGACACAAAACCCCAGCATATGTTGATGCATTATGTAAAGACTTCCCTTGACAGGATTTAGATACGTGCAAGCTTTAAATGCAGTGTAAATGCATTTTGTGGAGTGTTAGGCCCTCTGAGTGCTAAAAGTGCTACAGTACCAAACTGCCAAAAAGGTGGTTTTACATCACACGAGAACGGACCTTAAAAAGACAAACGAGTCACTCACCTTGGGTGTCAATATCTTAATCTGTGCACCCATGAGCAAGTCAGAGTTACAAAGTAGTGCCAGCAAAAGCCTCTTTAAAGCCTTGCACTTCTCTCTGGTGTTCACTACTAGCTTCTGGTATCACCCAAAGTCTCCATACCAATAGCTTGTTGACTGGAGACCTTCCAAAAACTGTCAATGTTTTCACAGTAAAAGTAGTATGAAGTGTCTGTCCTTAGTAGAAAACTGATACTCCAGCCAGTGTTGGTCCTACTTCTATTAAAAAAAGCTTCAGCTACATGATGCATATCAGTGAGGAAAGTACTGTAAAATCCCATGCTGAAGATGAATGCAGATGAAAGCTGAGATGCTCTGGGATATTCTCTTGTTTTCCTTTAGCCTTTGAGGAATTAATGGTTCACTTCCACACTATCAAATTTCATGTTCACAAAATGATAACTGTAAGTATACAGCAACACAAGACATTCACAAACGTAATGCAGCCCCTATCAAATGCAGTAGAAATAAAAATTGCTGAAGTCATTGCTTGTCTTTTCATAATACAACCTTTATCCATGTGGTGAGCTCTGCTCTCGCTCTGCTCCCTCCCATGCTGCCATCACAGTGAGTCAGGACTGCCCAGGCAGTTGGGTCAGAAGAAAGAAGTCAATAAAAACAGGTGAAAGTCAAATGCAGGAAGTAAAACTCTCCTGCAGACAAGATGATTGTCCTCTCTTGCGTCCAGAAGGTTTCCCAGGACGACTATACTGCCTGAAATGGACTGGGAAACAACAAGAACAACAAAGAGTCAGTTTATCAAAGACCTGAAACAGTTAGTTGAATTAAATAATTCAGTATGTCAGTTCCAATCGCTTTCTGTGACTTTCTTTGCCCACGTGATGCAAGGATACTCCTAGTTTTTATACATGGCTGTACTCCCTTGCCCTTTTCCCCAGCTCCCTTCTTCTGACAAACAATTGCTATCGCACAATCTCCTATGAACTGGAGGATGTCAGAAAATGTTACAGGTTACTGGTGAATGGGGGTATCCAGATTTGGAGGAGGGGAAAAAAAAAGGAAAAAATTAAATGCACCACCAGTGCAACCAATCATCACCAGATTGAATATTAGATATGTTGACTGAATTTTTCAATTTCATTGAAAAATTCTTCACAGCAGTCACATAGAGAAAAGAAAGAGATCTTTACTCAGATCATTCCAACACGCCTGCACAAATAGATTTAATTTCAGCTTGCTTCAAGCAGGCAAAAATAGAAAACTGATGGCCCTCATTCTAGCTTTTGAGATTGTTCCAGTTTTTCAGTTCCTTCTAATCTCTATAGTCTGTGGTCTCTGAAGTCATATACTTCCTTTTCCCTTATTTCTCAAGACCTCTCTGTCCTCCCCTTTCCTCTGGCTCATGCTCGTAATCTTGGTTTCACAAGGCCCTTTTTATTCTCTATCTGCCAAAATTAAGAGAGAGGCTCCTACAACAGGTACACAGCACTCTCATAGTCTGATGCTGTAGTTACCTGTGTGGGTTATCACAGAAGAATGACCTTTATGCTATGACAGCAGGTGCCTATTGCCATGTTGTGCAACATCTCCAGTATATGATGGGGCGTGGGGGAGTGTTTAGCAAAAATATTACAACACTGATTTCTTATCAGCTACAATTCTGAATTCTTCTGAAATACAATTCTTCTGAAATGTGAAATGTTTTCATCCAGAGCCATTATTTCTATTAGTCCAGACAAACTCTGCAACAGGCCAACATGTACCATTAGCAGTTTAAAACACAACTGGTATTTAGGGTTAGGGAGGATGTTTAGGAGTATTTTGGATTTAGGAAAGAGGGAGTGAGTGAGTTTAAGATATTAGGTGTGGCACTGCAGGTAGCAGCCCCCACATCTTGGTCACACACACGGACAGGGGTGCCAGCAGAACCACATCTCTGCTTCAGTCCTTATGTGTTTATAAAAACTCAATTAATTATAGTTCTGATAACCCTTCTAGTCCTGAGCAAAAAACCATTAAACATTAGGCCTCTTGGGAAAAAATATTCTCCCTGAGACTTTTTAATCCTGGTTTATTCCTCCCTTGGAACAGGGTCTGCAAAACTCACTTGCAGTCATTACTCATTTCTTCACAGAGCCAAGAGGGGTTTTTTTGATAACCTTTAACAGTGACAGTGTGATGGAGCCACCAGCCCTTCGTCCCTTGTGCACAAGCTTGCAAATCTAAAATAGAACCTTAATGAAAAAAAATTTAAACATTATAACTCTGCAGTGTATGTCATTATGATATACCAAATGCAAAGCAGCTGTTCCTAACAGATTTGGCATATAACAGGGGTAACGTAATTTTGCACAAATCATTATCTTCATTATATTAAATTAATAGATTTAAATTAGTCAGTGATTTTTTATTTTTTTTAGACCATCTTACCCACGTATCCCTTTATTCCTATACTCTAAAAGGAGTAGTTGTATTATTTCCTCAATATTCTGAGCAGAAAAGACAAAAATGTACAGATCATTTGGAGCATAAGCCCTAAATTCATGGCTGTTGAGCCTCTTCCAATACAAGCATCTGAAGGAAAGGTACTTAAGGGAAATAGAAAATGACATCATTTTTTTCCCCGGTCTTTTGAAGAGTGAATTATTTTTTTCCCATCCTACAGGAAAAGATTCTGGACTAATTTTTCCTGCTAAAGGCTTTCAAGTCTAAAATTCATCAAACATCTTGTCCTCAGAGACATTGTCGTCCAAGTTCAAAGGATCTATAGCCCTGCAAAACTGATGTCTTATTTCAGAGCTAACGTCTTTGTTTTCATTCAATGTTTGATTCCATCAAATTAAACCACTTCTTATACTTTTATAATCATAGAAGAAAAATAGAAGGCAGAACCAAACCTCTTGATTCTCCAAAGTGAACACATATACACACAGATAGATGCACACATATATCATATACCTTCAATTGGTATATTTTTTCTGTCAAATATTTCTTCAGGATAGATTTATTGTAGATTTGGGGGGGGGGGTGTTTCAGATTTTTTTGAAGAGCCTTTGAATTCAAAATACTAGTCTTTCATGGCATTTGCTTTAACGAACATCATTATAATTAAGAACATGCTTTTCATAACTAAATATAAAAAGATTTTTTTTTCAAGTAAAGTCTGGGTCTGATTACTGATGGAGGAACTTCAAGATCTTTTTTTTTTGCTAAGCATTTCAATATTCATTCAGAAAAATGTCAAGATAACAGACTTTAGCATGTAATTTTGGTGATTCATACTTTTTCTGGTATTTTATCACTTCAGTTTTAATATCCAGTTGAAGCAAGGAAGTCTGAATAAAATAAAAATTCTAATGAAAAAGAAGCTGTCATATACTATGTCCATACTTCCACAGAATTCAGGATATTCCAAAAATTGACCCATAGCATTATCCTTCATCCATATCTGATGGAGAGCCTTTGATGCACTAGTTAAATTTGAGAAGTTGAGCATAATTTATTCCCCAAAATTCAGAGTACTTGTCACTCCTGCTTTGGTCCAGAGGAGTTTACCATATCTAAACCAAGTTCTTTCAACAACAGATGAAACTTAGATGCTAAAAAGAGGTTGATAAATTCACTAAATTACTTTGCCACTGTACTATGTGTGAAGTAGAAGTCATAAACAATGATAACAAATGGGATTTTCACACCTATTTGAGTCTAGTTCCACTATTTTTCACTATGCCACTACACATGATGTATGTCATTAGCCTAATAAGCCATATTTTTTTTGCAGAACTGCATATTGAGCAGGATATGATTTAGGAAAGGAGGAAGTACAATCAACCCTTAGATTCTAGAAACCAAGTGTAAGGTCTCAAAATGCACTTTAGCACAACTTCAAAATCAGTAAAACTGAAATACCAGACACCGGGATGGTGAACCGTAGAAGTTTGTGTCCTGAGGTTCCTACCACGTGGAAAGGAAGTGAGGTCCCGCAAAAGGCAGGCTGGAAGCCAGCAAAGGGAATTAGGCTTCAGCAGGGCTTTTCACAACCCCTGCACTGAGCAGTTACCTGAACTTCAGCAGAAAAAAATGTCTTTGGATTTTTTTCCAGCTGCTGTCAGGCTCAATGGCTGTGGCACTCTTGGCAGCAGAGCTCTCCAGGCTGAAGCTCGGGTGTTACTTGCCCATCCTCCCCCACCAGAGCTCTGCACAATTGCAGCCATTGGTTAGCATCTATTTATAAAACCAGGAAAAAAACCCCACAGAATTCCCTTATCCTGACAGTGGTGTAATATGCCACAAGTTCTTCCCTCACAGTTGTGCTCTCACCAGTGAGCCCTTCTTAATAAAGCTGAAGGCTCCACCATGTAATTTTCTGCCAGAATAAACTATCATTGCTCTACTCGCTGCTGGCTTTTATCTGCTTGGGATGTATGAGGGAGACTTTCTCAATACTTCCCTTGACTGAGCTGCTCAGTCAGGAGCTTTGGTCCTTGATCATGAAGAGTCAGCCCTTCAATCCCTGGCTCTAGTGAGTGAAATCTTACCTAAAATGATGTGCTTCTTGTAAAGAATTGTATGCTATTAAGCATTCCATTTACCCCTCAACCTGCTAAAAACACTTCTAAAGAGAAGAAACACAGTAAAGCTTTTTGGGATATGGGGACCCTAAAGAAGAACAAAACAAAAGGATAGTAAAGAGCAAACAGAGCTGTATTGTTAAAAAAATTAAACAGTCTATTGTGAATGTCATGGGTTGTGGGCAGAGTTGTGTGCTCCACATAGCTCTGGAAGAATACTGCTGCTGTTCAGAGAAGCCTTTCATTTTATAAGCCAAATTTTTCCTTCCTTTCTCTCTATACATAACCAAAGGGCCTTGCACTTATAGATTCTACTTTTTATAGCTGTCACATCACATCAAAATTGTTTTTACAGTCTCAGTGATATAGAAACTCAGCTGTGGAATAAGGAAAAAAACCCTTTCAGAGGCAATTAAGAGAACTCAGAGGCAGGTGAATCTGGACTTTCACTCACAGTTGCTCTAAGAATTTCACCATATTTTTCTCTGTAGGAAGCAACAGTAGAGGAAATTCTAGAAGCATCCTTAAAAAGAAACATCCACACATTCACAAGTTGCAAGGTGTTGTTCTATCTAAAAAGGTAGGAATTGGCAGAATCTGTTGCCTCTCTTGACCACAGTGGTATAAATTTGATATTACACACAGAAGCAGCTGAGCAATTTCCATAAATTTTCAACTAAGACATTAAAACTTCTGTGTGTGATCTGAAGAATGACTATTTCTGAAAATTTCCTTTCACTTCCCAGGTGGAACTTCAAATGAACACTCATCAAAAAGAAACACGGTGCCAACATGCATGAGATATGTCAGACATACCTCACTACTGCAATAGAAAAGATATTACAGACAACTTGCTGTTGAGATTAATAAATGACATTTTAATAGCTCCCAGTACTAGAGCTTGTGCTCAAGAATCAGTTTGAACTTTGCAGTTCTCCACTCCTAGTTACACTTGCAACGACCACCTCACACCATTCTCTGTCCCAGATGGTAAACCAAGGTATTGGGAAAATTTGCAGAGCAGCAAAGTTCAAGTTGGACCCATGAGGTTTAGTTCATAGTCCATTACCTCAAACATATGGTAACACCTATCCCACTAAAGACAGGCTGTCCAGTAGCAGAGAACTTGCTGTTTTGCAATAGGTGAGGCCATGAGCTATGCTGCAATCTGCATGGGTATCTACACAATCTATATCCACCAGGCAGGTGGCATCCCAGTAGGCATAATTCCTTTCAAGCTGCAGTGATATCACTCGTGCTCAGAAGCTTTCTTT
Organism: Ceyx melanurus; assembly: GCA_024611195.1. Classification (NCBI taxonomy): domain Eukaryota; kingdom Metazoa; phylum Chordata; class Aves; order Coraciiformes; family Alcedinidae; genus Ceyx; species Ceyx melanurus. The sequence continues at coordinate 47,227 of JANHGL010025567.1, forward strand.
CATTCAGTATGAGCTTTGTTATGAAGAAAGAATTGGAATTTATTTTTTTTTCCCTATATCTTCGTATTCATACCTGGCATTGTGATGATAACACTGCCATTTTCTTTTATTTCAAATAGGTTTCAGTGCTGCTTGCCCCCATGGTTATTTCAGAAGCCTGTATAAATCTTGCCCCACATGGGAGTCATTTTGAACATATTAAATAATGATTTTCTTATGTCTCTCCCACTTTGATGTAGCCTCCTAGGAGAAAGAATTATCCTGGATATACGACTTGGTCATGTTTTAACAATTTGACGATCTCTTAAAAATCCTTCAATAAAAATGCAAGTTTAAAAAAAAAATAAAATATTTTCTGCACTTAGCTCAGTTGATAAGAGGCTCTGTCCCCCACAAATTATCATGTAACAACTTTTTGAAGATATACTTTAAATTCACATTTCGTTTCTTATTTTTAAAGCTGTTTTTTTATCATTTGATTAATTGCTTAAAACTGTACACAAAGATAAAGGGAACTTTGAAATTCATACCTTGGAGTATTAACATGTACTCAGGACTAGATGTAAATGTCAGAGAGAAAAAAAGATCTAATGAACTCTTTATTGGTGAAATACAGTATTGCAGCTGCCTAGAATTTTAAATGGTTTGTGGCTAGCTCCAAAGCACAATAAAATAACTATAGAAGTTTACTTACAGCTTGGACTGTCATTCAGCATTTCTAGTGTTTTCTTCAATGGTAGATGGAAGCCATTTGTTTTACTAGACACTGTAGGTACTTCTGTTTGCTGAAATTTAGTGGATCCTTTTAATGTTAAGAAAAAGAAAAAAGTGCAACCACAGAAGTATTTTTCTGTCTAGAAAATTACATGACCATAAGTTTTCCTTTTCCCTGATGTCTTTCTTCTCTGCCATAATAATGGGCTTCAGGATTTAAATCCTTTGCTGCTATTGTGACTTCAAAGCCTTAAAACTGCAATTGAATGAAGTAGTTCATCTGTCATTATTCAAATATGAAGCAATTATGATGAAATAAAGATAGAATTCCATTGAGAAATACCCCAATCAATTCTCACTTATATTTAACTAGAAACATAAAATGATGCTTAGAAGAGTAAGTTTAGGTAATAAAAACTTGGAATATAAAAAGTATGAATTACTAATCTATAACTTACTCATTTCTGAATATGATTTCTAAATATATTTCACAAATACTGACAAAAGTCTAAACTTACAATGTAAAACTGTCTCAGCTGGTTGTAGAGAGCGATTTCCTTTTCAGAAACATATTTTCATCATTCTGGATGCCCAGAAAGTTCAGATGGGAAACTGCTGAGATTTTAAAGGGTCTCTGAGCAGGTCACCTCCCTCTGAAACATGTTAGATCATGATATATTAGTTATAAAACTCATTCCAGATACAATTAAGTATATGAAATAACACACCTACCTCAGCCATGTTTTCATTATATTACTGTCACTGATTTGATGCTTAGACATCCTGTGAAACCCCTCTGTGGGTTTTGCCCTAGATGATTATTTTCATCTTTATTGACACAACTAAAGCCCATCCCCACTTCTGGGGCTAGAATTTCATGGGGAATACCCACCTGTACCAAATTGTATTTGGCCATTACACAACGTAACGTGGGTTAAAAAGTTAATTACTTTATTATCTACCACCCTTTCTTTCTCCTTTCATCATTTTTGCTTAATCTACCCAAGTGTAATATTCTTTTGATAAAGTGAAAGCAAGGGGATTCTGTAGCAGTCAGACCAAGGGCTCTTGTTTTTCTCATTCTCAATAATGAGACATGCTCAGATGAGACAATAACTATGTCATGCCTTTTTCTGCACTCATAACATACTGTTCTTTTGGAACAAAAACAACCTTTTCTGCTTATGAAGATGATTTTGCCTTCTCTTTAGTCTTTCCATACCAAAACAGGGTAAAAAAAATGCACTAATGGATCCTATAGTTGTTTGGTTTTTTTTTCATCACATTTTCATACACTTTCAGTGAGTTTAAACAGATCTCCACAGTATTAAATTGGGTTGAGCTGAAAAGATCACCATATTCATGTTTATCTTCCCTCAGTTTCACTCTACCTGGGTATCAATTTTCTGTCATCTACAGACACATCTTGTAGTTTAGTTTTAAAAATGTAATTTCTTCAGTCAATCCAAGAATTGTTATCACAATTAGAAAACAGTAGTAACTTTATACTGAATTTTAAATCAGAGATGTAACTAGCAAGAAGCATTTAGGGTATATACAATTAATTATTTCACACATAATTATTCCTGATATTACTCTGTAGTGACTTAGAACATTTGAAAAAGCAGACTATAATATTTTGCTGTTTTGTTGTGGTTTTTTTTTTCATGGAAGCTTTCACTTGATATTCTCTCACTAAATAATATGTAAAATACTGACACCTAATGTTAACTTTCAGTATTATTCATTTTGCATAACTTTATTACAAGTAGGGAAAGACCACGTGAAACTGGTGCTTATGATGTGATTTTGTTTCACTAAAACATAATGTAGCCTTCCCTCACTTTCTGGAAATCATTTTCTGAATTTATATATATGCCTCTAAAAGCAAGGATCTTTCATATTTATCTTGACAGCTCATAGGTGAAAGTAATTCAGAAAAGTGGAAACGAGTGAGTTTTGACTCACTGAATTTGACCAAATCCATCAAACGGAACACAAACACTATATTAATAAAGTCAGTATTTGTACCTGTAGCCTGAAGTGTTACTAAAGGTAAAAATACTAGTATGGATTTATTAATAAATTGTTATCTTTTAAAACCTGAACTGCATCAATTCAGTAAATACTTTATGTATCCTACTCAGTTCACTCTCCTCGATCAAAGACACAAGCAATTGTTGTCCCAGTTCATGAATTTAATGCGGATGGCAAACTGTGACCTCAAAACTCACCATTTATCTCCCTGTAACTTCCAAGTCCAAACCTGACATCTAGGTGCTATTTAGAAAGAGATTTTGAGGTTCTTACTCTTCCCGGGTTTGTCACACGACCAGCTGATATCAAAATAAGGTATTTTATAGTACAACTGAGTGTCACATCTGGATTTATATTAAGCTTGTCTAACTTTATAGGTTAGACATAAGTGACTGTTAGCCAGAGCTGTACAGCAGTACAAGTGCATCAAAGGCACTGGTGGTGAATTAAAAACCCGTTTCAACACTGTGGACTGTCAGTTTTATATTCAGTGCTTTTTTCATCAACAGTCACTTTATGGAAAATGGTCCTTTTCTAAGATCATGTCACTTGACAGATGAAAGTAGCTCTGCTGCAGATGCGAGTATAAAAATAAAACCATAGCCACTGAAACTGAGGTACCTGGTCTGCAATACAATGCTACAGTCTCAGCTGAATTAGACAGCGGTGACGTCAACTCAATCAAAACCTTTTGAGTGAGCCAGAGCTTTCTAACTGATTAAGACTCTTGTGCTACTCCTTATAACAATATTCTCATTTCAGAAGCAGTTCTTACCCTTCGCAGGTGCTAAAAATACCAACAACTGCTTTATTTGCAGTTCTTACACCTTACAACCAATGAAATAGGCATTTTAAAACTAGCAGTTTTGGGGAAAATTTAGAGCACAGGTAGATACTGCAAAGGCCCCATGCATCAGGAGATACTCAACGGGTGTGAAAATTCCAAGCAACCAAACCATCCCTGGGGCAAAATGGTATGGAGCAGTCTGAACTTCTTCCCCTAAACCTTTTCTCAAGCTTGAAGTGACACAAAAAGAAGTACTACCGGAAGTCATTTCCAAAGTGCTTCATACCAAAAATCAGACACACTGAATATCACCAGAGAGAAAGTTTTAGTTGATTCTTGAAAAACGATATGTGCTGAATAGCTACAGGCTTAAAAGCTTAGTTGCCATTTATGCCAAGGTGTTTTTTATGTCTTAAAACAACTCCGGGTAAAGTGTCGATTAAATCTAAGCAGTTTTTCTTCATTGCTCTGAGCTACCTGGTGCAAATCTCTGTAAAAATTTAGGCCACACTCTAAATTAACAATGAGATATTTTGCTGCTGCTTAAACAGTTCAGAGTTCATTTTAACTAATCCAAAATAAGCCTTGTTAAAGCTGCAGTGAGTGCTCATACAGCCCTACATAATGGCTTACATGAATTTAAAGTTGTTCTCAGCTTTCTCAAGCATATCATCTCCATGATGACTACCTAGAAAGATAAAGGGTAAATGTTTTGTTTTAGCCAACTGTATTACACCAAAAAAGGTATCTGCAATGTAAATTCCTTCTTCAATTAAATCATTAATTAAGCCAGAATTTCAAAATGTTGGGCCCTTTGAAAAAATTCCATGTGCAGCAGTTAACAGTTTTGAAACAACTAATTGTTCAACTTCCACTTTTCAAGTATACCATGTACTTTAAATAGAAGTGATAAATTAAAAATGTAAATTGGACTGTATCTTTTAACAGTTGGTGATTTGTCTATTTTCCACTTTTTATTATGCATCATTTTTATAATAAAGAAGGGATTTTTTTCATTCCTGTTCTAGTTGATAGCAATTCTTCCATGCTTCTCAAAGCTAATGTAATAAAACTACATAAAATGTTTAAGAAAAGCCCCATTAAAATATACAAAGCATACTAATTCATAAAGTCAAAGTCAAAGCAGAGTGGAAATGTGAGCTTTAATAAAACTATGTCTGTTGTAAATAACTATTCAAGCACAGTCATTTTTTTGCAAATTGCATGGGATATAGCTCAGTCTACTCGAAGCAAAGAATCGCTCAGCGGGATAAATGCATCTTAGTCAAAAATAGATTAAAAGATACAGCTGAGCCATCAATAAGAACCAGATAGTGCAGTATTGTTTGCTGTTTGTTTTGAAGATGTAATTGCAGATCCCAGGATTTCAATAAATCTGTGCACATCATGGAAAGAATTGTAGAGAGGAACTGGGGCAACACGAAGAGCATTTGGTTCTCGCATGTCACACTGCAAAAGAGAAAGGGAACACTTAGTACATTCAGGTCACTTCATGTTTTTATGTGAGACTCTATTTTAAAATATCATCCCTGTCTGCAAGAATGACTGGATTGAGAAGAAAACACATGTAAAAACTTTGGGATCCCCAAGAAACTACTGTTAGGGTAGGGTAGGATCATTATTGGAAAAAAAAACATAGGAAGGAGAGTAGTTGCCTAAAAAAAGGGTGTAGGGCTCAGGATGGGCAGGACATTAGCAGTGCCATTGAGGGGCTTCAAACCAGCTACATAATTAACCTCAGCTCCTTTAGCAACCCATAATTGAAGAGGCACAGTGGTAACAAAAAACCCTATGACAAAACAGAAACATGCCACATGATGCTGTCTTTACTACAAGTTCAAGTAATGTCACAGGGCTTGCAGTGTTTTTGTGTCCCCTCTGTGAATTTGAACATTTTGCTGAATAGAATAATGCCTCATATTTGAAGCCTATTACTGTATCATGAAGACAAGCCAACAGTATAAGGCCTCATGCCCTCTTAAAAGCAGCAGTTCCTGGAATTCCCTGGCAGCACCAAAACAGCAGCATATTTAGCCTACAAGAGTTGTCCTTTGGGGACACAAGCCACCAGCAGATATAAAACTCATACATCATTTATATGGCATTATGCTATCAACCTCACCTCCCAGCACTTCTAAATCACCAAATGCATAGCCTTAAATTTAGCTTTTCCTTCATAGCAGTGCTCACCAATTACATGGCACTGATGGTCAATGGCCTCTTTTTTTGAGCTCTAAAACACATAAGGTTAAACCACAGCTTTTTAATTCCTCCACCTTGATGACTCACAAAGTCTGTGAGTTATGGTGTATGCTGATGGTGAACATCACCTGACTGCTGCTGACTGCCAGCACTCCAGGAGGACTCAGATCTTCTCTTTGTGGTCTCTGGCCTTCTGGAGAAGCTTGTTTAGGCAGTGCATTGCACTGGACAGCTCTTATGTACTCATATTTGTGCTTTTCCAGTGACTTAGGGATTTTTATTTTTTTTTTTCTCCTGTCTTCCCTGTTCAGATCACCAGCTTCAGATCTGTAATGCACCTGTAAAGCAGCTCTAACCTCAGTAGTGACTCCTGTTGATACAGAACTACTACAAGGAATCAATAGAGCAAGGATAATACACAGACTAATAATGTATAAAATAATTCTACTTATTTGATTATTTGAACAAGTGAAGATTGAAGATGCTGTGAAAGCAATTTTCATCATTCTCAGTCTTATTGGGTCTTATATGAGACTATGTTTGAATAAAAGAAAAATTACTACTTTGTTTTGGTGAAGGTTCACAACACAGTGCACAACATGAAGTTTTACTCACAGCTACTCCTCTCTTCTCCAGCTCTTTAAACACAGATTTGATTGGAAGGGAAAAAGATAGTGTGAGTTGGCATCCTCTTTCCTCAATTCGAGATGGTGTGATTATTTTTACAAAGGGCTTCTCTGGATTCCTTTTATCCTCACTGTAGTAATGTCTTATCAGGTATTCCAAGTAACCGGTGAGTAGAATGGATTTCCTCCTCAATGCTTTCATTGTTGTTTGACCAAAAACCTGTGATTTTAAATTGTTAGACTGATAATGTATTGCTATAGTAAACAAAAAGGAATTCAAGACACATAAAAGAATAGTAGATTTCTCTATACTAATTATCACTAGAATCAAGAGATAGTATCAGATGAAGACACATAAACATGGGAGGATTGAGCTTTTGAAAACACAGGATAATGTTTTTACTGTAGATAATGCAAAACATTTCTGTCTACTGTTAAAAAGTTTTACAGACATCCATATCTTCATAAATGAATTTGCACAAAAAGATAGTTTGATAAGGGAGCATATCTGAAAAGGATCCATAAATTCTCCACACAGGCAACATGGTTGTGTGAAACTCAAACTCACAATTTTTTTCCTTGTATGGACCTCAAAGTAACAAACTCCAATGTTCAAGACTGAAACATCATTATCTACAAATTCTTGTCTTTTAAAACACAAAATTTATACTAATGTGTTGATTTTACTGCTTGAAACCCTGCACAGGTTGTCTCTGTTACTCCACATGAAGTAAAAATATTCACTTGATTTTGATTTGACATGAAAAAAAATGATTGCTTAAAAATGATATTGCTACTTTGCCATAGAAATAACAATAAACAATGTGGCAGAAAAAGTTTGGGAGCAGGAGAAGGCAAGATAGCTCCTGCTTGTGCTCTGAAGAGGCTAATTTACAGGGAATAATGGAAAATACGACCCCAGAAACAATCCTGCCTTTCTCAGATTCTCCCTTTTCCTCTTCCCATGCAAGTAGCTTCAGGGATAAATGACAAGATACAGACGTGCAAGTACTCAAGAGTCACTTTGAATCATGTTCTGGAACATAAGGCAATATTGCAGCTCATGGACAATCCTGCCTCCCCTGACTGCAGCTGAAAAAACGGACAGAGTGGAGGTACTGCATGAAAATCCATGATCTTTAATCTCAAGAAATCAGTGCTCCACACTGAATCACAGAATGGTAGGTGTTGGAAGGCATCTGTGGAGATCATCTCATCCCCCTGCTCCAGAACAGGTTGCCCAGGATGGTGTCCAGGTGGGTTTGCAATCTGTCCAGAGCAGGAGACTCCATAACCTCTCTGGGCAGCCTGGGACAGGGCTCTGTCATCCTCACAGGAAAGGATTTTTCCCACATTATGGATGGTGGAACCTTCTGGGTTCAATTTTCTGCCTATTGCCCTTGCCCCATCTCTGGGCTCCACTAAAAAGAGTGTGGCCCCATCCTCTTGACCCCTACCCTGTAGATATTGATCAGCATTGATAAGATGCCCTCTCAGTCTTCTTTTCTCCACTCTAAACAGCCCCAGGTCCCTCAGTCTTTCTTCATGAGAGCAAAGTAGTAACACATTTAAGGAGTAACACTTTTAATATCACATATCAGAACCTGGAAGAGTTATAATAAAAGAGTTCTATAAAGAGGTACTTGAAAATTCCTATCCAAAATATAATGAAGTCCAGTTTCCAACAGCAGTGGAAATCACTCTTTTGTAGAATACCCCAAGTCTTTATTCCCTGATACTATCACAGCCACCAGATGCTGCAAAAAACCAAAAGTCCCTAGACTTATTTTCAGTGAAACAAAATATGGCTGCTGTAAGAAAGACTTTGCAGAGACAGTGAGGACACAGAAATGAATGTGACTGGGACCAGAGCTGTCAGCAGTCAGCACTTGCACAGTCAACAAGAATCTAGAGGTGCTTCCCTCACCACACGGGTGGGCAGAGCAGACACACAACTGTTCAGCATGTTACTGGAGGTAAAATGGAGACATGCCTCCTGTTCCTCTGGGCTTTGCAAGCAGGATGAGGGATGGATCTCCTTAGGCTGGAAGCAAAAATCTGTTTGCTCAGGCTTTGTGCAAGGAATATTTGGCCTCCTGGGTGAAATTTTTTGAAAAAGATCTTTTAAATGTGGCTGTAGAGCGCTCCCCTTTTTTCCATAAAAGGGAGCAGCTACTGCCATAACAGTCACTTTAGGCATTATTGAGGAATAACATCCATTAACACTTGCAGTTTTCATTGTTTCCATTGGAAACACTGCCTTCTGCTTAATGTGTCCCAGTGAAGGTGGCATGCAATTTCACTAGCCATCTCTTGCCAGACATGAAGACTATTTTGTTTCCCACTGTATTAGAGCAATTAGCACTGGGAAATCCTGGCTGTGCCAAAAGGTAATGTAGGCTCGGAAAGGGGAGGCGATGGAAACTGCTCAGCCCTCATTGTTTGAGGCTCCCTGCAGTGGGCTAAATGACATCAGCCCACACAAACTGGAGCACTGACAATCTGGGTCATAGCAGAATAGCTTTCAGTTTATCTCGAAGGTCACATAAAGTTTAAAAGAATATATTGGATGTTTAAGGACTAACTAAATAAATTGTCAGGCAGAACAAGAAGCATTGCTGTGCCCTTTGCAGTCCTTCAGCATTGCATGTAAGCTGAAAAGAGCACAACTGGCAAATTTCTGAGATCGTTTGCTTAAGATACTGTTTAATTTCACAAAAGAAGAGGGAAATACAGCGTATGGACACTGCTCTTTGTTCTGGCATCAGCTTTGCCATGATGCTGGCATTAATGGAACTCCAGTAGAAATAAAATTCTCCCATTTTTGCTGGTAGCAAAACCTTGCTAACAAAAGCTGGCCTGCAAAGCAGCTTAGGAAAAAAAAATATGTATTTATAGTAGCATATACAGCATATAATAGGAAAATATCTCTAAAACCACCCCATTTCAGCCACAAAGACCTAGAGTCCTGCATTCAAGGGGTGAACCATCCATAAGAGAAAAGCTGCTGTGGTTCAGCATGGTACATGGTGTTTGAAGAAGAGCTGCATGCCTTCAAATGGGGTTGAATTGTGCTCTCCAAGGCAGACCAGAGGGTGTTCAGCACATGGATCATCCCTTTCTAGCCAGGAAGGGCTTAGATCTGTATGGCAGCACTGTTCTTTCCACAGACACAACCCCAGTGACTCATAGATATTGGTCAGAGATGGGGGTCTGCTCCTTTGGCCACCAGAAAACTAATGAACAGATGCAAGAAAAATAGAGTCTGGAGCTATATCACATTCATTAACTCCCCCTTTAGGAAGCATTCACAAACAGCTTCTGTCTTTTCTATGTATAACCAAAAGGACTATAGCAGAGGACAGACTCCCTGAGCCACAGGTTTAATTTAGATTTCAGGACACCCAGTGGCAACATCCATTGTCTTTTCATGAAGGAGCTAAGTCTGCTTTGCTCAGGGAAATATATGTAGAAGCAACTTTGGATGGAACTTCTCGGACTTATGTGATTCCTTTATAGGAAGATCTTGAACAGCATCCTAAACATGTGTAGCACTGCGACAAGCTCTGAGTATCTCTATGAGAAAAGCTGCTCTTCTTAGTGAACCCCTAAAAGCTGGGACAAACACAGTGCTAACAGCCAGGCACGGAGGTGCAAACCTCATGTTTACTGGGTCCAGCAGCAAGGTTTGCAAGAACAGCAAAGGGCTGAGCATATTTATTAAAGGCCTTGATCCCTCAGGGTTGTGGGGTTATTCTGTTTGTCTTTCATTCCCCCCCTCCCTTCACTTTTTAACTATTCTGCAAATTTTTTTTTTTTAATTGAGACAGCAATAATGCACATAATATTCATTTAACATTTTATACGCTTAAATTCAAGCTCAAAGTAAAGCAATTACTTACCTCTAAACTAGCTTGCAGGGCACAGACCAGTAAAATTGGAGGATTTGATAACCGGAATCCATTAATTCCTTCACTTAGTTGTAACTCTGGAAAATGAATAACTTATATTAGTGTTTTTGATTTCTTCCTTTTAATGGATTGGACCTTATCTTGAAGTCCATCCTCGTGCAATAAAATATTTCTCTAATGTGGCCTGGAGGAATCGGTCATTAAAAGGAAATCGTAATCTGTTCACAGCTAATACTGTTAACTTCGAGAGAAGCCCAATTTTATCCAGCGGAAGACCTCATTAGTGGCTTCATGGGAACTAGAGAACTGCAATTAATTTGTTTAAATGGGGTGTGTTAAAACCACCTTTACACTTGAATCTCTTTTAATACTGGCACAAACCAGAGAAACTCCAAGTCAGCAGAAGCAGACGCGTGCGGAGCCGCAGTGGACGAGCTGGGACTCATGTTCCTGAACTTTATTAAACTGACGAGGCACGTGGGAGGCCACATATGCAGCTGAGTGTAGCTTCAGGCCACGGAGAGAAGTTTCATAGACTTTAGGCTGTGAAACTTCACAAAATCTACTGAATAAATCTAGAAAGCCTCACCGTAAGTTCCGTGGCACTGTTTATATTTCATACTCCAGCGTTAGATCAAGAGGGTGCTGCAGAGGAAATTCCTTGCATAGCACACTGGCTAATTTTCAAAGGATTGTTGCCCAACTTCTCCCCTGTAAACTGCCCATGGAGATGAATAAACAAAATTTTTCTTCTTCTCCTAACAGTATTTCAAGGCAATTTGTGTCTCCTGCTGGCTTTCCATAGTGCTGCTCTCTTACATTTGGTCAGAAAACAAAGAGCAGACTGAGGCTATTAGAGAGGTGTTCTCCAGCCAAAGACACATTACTAGGCACAGCCACAGAAAATTTAAAATATATTATAAAGAAAACAAACAAAAACCAACCTCCTTTCGACTCCTTATCCCTCAGGATATTCTCTCTGCTATACATTAAAATGGAGCTTAACTGTCTTATCTGTCAGATTTGGAAAGAAGTCCTCATTTTGTACTGGGACAATAAATACTGAGGCACTTCTGAGCGGGTTTAGTTTTGACTTGTAACCCATCCTTTGCTAGGGCAAGGAATTTGGAGATGCTGAAACATTATATTTTACAACTTATGTCAGGTTGCCTTACCTTTCTGTATATAATTTCTCATTACTTGCAGTGAAACTAATCCTAAAGTAAGATATTAACCCAGTGAATGATAGTAGATCCTTGCTCCTCAGAGACTTATGTGTTTAATTCACTGAGACATTTTGAAAGTTTCATCCATATTCTATATCTGCATTTTGAAGGTATTTCAGCAAAATGTCTGGAAACAGACAGTCAGACCCATATGCCCAGAGATCAAATTTATTCCTATGTTTATTTTGTTAACTCCATTGCATTATGTATTTAGGATAAGTTTGGCTTAATACCTTTAACATAAGTGAGGCAATGCAAAGTTCTTTCTACTCAAGCTACTATAAAAGTGAAGATGGTTATAAATAAATACATCAAATAAGGTAAAATGGGAAGTGTAGAAGTACATACTGTTTTCCATGCGGAATCGGGTTTTGAATTCATGGCCCCACCAGCCAATTAACCTAAGATTTTGTAAAGAAAGTAAATTAATAGCAATCTTACTATAATATATTTTAATTTACATTGAGAGTTAAAAAAATATGTGAGTAAGATTAAGAAATATATACATTTCTAATAATACATCTAGCAATGACATAAAAATACAATAAATTCTATAAATAGCTAGCACTAAAAACTCAATATCACTATTTGGGAATTTCTCTAACTCCTAATGATAAAATGTACCACATTTTTCAATTAACTATTGATCTCTAACAATATCCATTTTGTCTGAATGCATTTCGCAAAATGAAAAACAGAAGAGAAATATTTCCACAGTTTTGTTCCAAGGCATTAAATTCAACACACCTCCTCTCCTTAAACCTAGTTCAATGAATATTAAAAGCTAAAAGGTGTTCTAAAATCTTGCTTAATTTCACCAGGAAAAGGAGTTGGTGATGGACAGCAGACAGGCAACAGGACCTTTGGATTGTGAATGTGGGCATTGCCTTTTCCTTACTGTGAGTTAGCAATGTAAATTCTGAGGAACCTTCTGAGCTGAAATTTTTATTCAAAAAAATGCTTAAAATAAAAAGCAAACCTCCAGAAAAAAAAAATAAATCATTAACACAAGTTTATATATTAAGATGACACTCCATTATTAAATCACAGTTGCTGAAAAGCATGCTGAAGGACATTGCTGTAAACAGTTTTCCAAAGCAGCTGAATGCACCTGATCACCTAGTGCCTAGTGCACTGAAAAGTAAAAATTGCAAAATCAAGGAATCTCTCCCCACCTTCCTTGGGTTCTCTGCTTCTTAATGTAGTACCTAGTAATCTCAGTGACTAACAACATTGAAAATGATTGAAACTTCCCATGTATCAGTACTGTTAAAACATTAGGAAGTCACCACCAGAGACTCCTTCTAAAGTTTAAAGGACTGGATGTATACCATTGATACCATTTCTTCCAAGGCTTTGCTCAGTTGTTGCCAGAGAGCAGAGCTGCTAGGAGTGAAGCCTGGCAAGTGTTCAAAACTTGTAACAATAAAAAAAATAAATATAAAAACTATAAGTAAAATTCATGGTAGATCAGCCTTCCTGGAAGAAACAAAGGAAAAGAAAGTCGTTGCCCCTCTCTAGAGCATCACTTCTTTGCAATATGCTTGTAAGAGTTTAGCTCTGCAGAATTAAGGCCATGTTTGAGTTAAAAACTTATTATATGAATACTGCATAGTGTAAAAGTACTTCATATTTCTGTATAACAACATGGGTTTTATGTTTACTTCTATGAAAGGCTCTGAGCTGCATCCAAACATGGTGTATACAGAAAAAAAGTATGTTTTTTCTTTACTGCTGCCTGATGTTTTTATTATTCTAAGACCCATGAAAATCAATAGTGCAATATACAGGCATTTCAAATGAGATATTACACTGCCAGAGTGAATATACCCCAAATAAAGTATAACACAGCTTCTGCTCAAGTGACTCAGTTACTGATGATTTGAATCAGACAAGATATTCCATCTATTTAATATGAACTGTGTAATATATATAGAGAACATTTTATTATAACCCCTGAATACTGTATGCTACTACAACACACAACTAATGTCAATTATACAGATATTTCATGAATTCCAAAAGATTTAAATAGAAGAAAAAAAAATCCATGGGAAATAAAATATTTAGCCTATTACTCTGTAACAAGGAGAAAACAATACTATGTTCTGTTTGGACCATATCCTAAAGTCAAAGATAAAATAAACATCAACCATAATATTAAGATCAAGCCTGATGAAAAGCACTCTGGTTGCAATGCTCAAAACTTGCTAGTTTTGAAGTTGGCTTAAAACCAGATCTCTGCTGCAGCACCACATTTGCAACTTGGAAACTGAAATTTCAGAACTTCTCCAAAATGACAGAATGAAGGATTTTTTTTGAAGACAGTTTTAGCTGTCTTGCCCTTTCTTACCATAACTTTGACAATTTGATTTTTTTTTAATTCTTTTTTTCTCCTTTTTGGCTGTTCTAGAACGTCAGAGGTGTCACTACAGGATGTGCACTTTGAGGCAGCTCTGGTCCTACACTCTCATTGATCTAATGGTCCATATGGATGTCACATTATTTGACATTTAAGTTGACAGGCTTCAAAGTGTGGAAATTAACAAAATCTTTACAAATTAGCAATTTGCTGTTTACCATTTTCTGTGAAAATTTTGAAATGAAGGTTGCCACTGCTGTGCCAAATTTCAACCTGTTATGATGGGAAATAGCTAAGGTGTTAAACCCCAAACATAAGGCTTTATAAACGCTAGCTAAAAATAATAGGCAATAAAATTGCACATTAAGATACTGCAGTAAAATTTCTTATTAAAGAGTTGTTACCCAGCATGCAAAATGAGTATCTTAAAGTGCAGTCACCATTTTGACTATTTCTGCTCCAAAAACGAAGGCACCAAGGTCTAAATTGATTTTGAATGCCAAGCCATAATCTTTACAAAATGCATAATGTGGAAGGCTCTGAAAAGTCATATACAATGTGCTTGTGTTCAAATAACACCTTAAACTTCTTAGTAATGGGACTCTGGAGATGCATCCTTTTCACTGCAGATAAACCCCACTTGGCCAAGTGTGTTAAAATTCAGTGTCTGGGCAGAAAAGAGTCTAATTTTTTTACGTTCCACTACAAACCTTTGAAAATCATGTGTTACTGGTCACTGCCCTTTACATGAAAAGTAGCCAAGCTGAGCCTTGTTTTAACACAGTACTAAGCAAAATTGTTGTCCCAGTGATGGCCAGCCTGTGGTGTGTTCCTGGCTGGCAATCCCAGGTAACTGCAGCCTCCCAAGGCCACTCAGCAAAGATGCTCCTGGAGCACCTCTACACCTGATAAACATCTCACCACCCAGCAGCAGAAGCAAACAGGAAACCCATAAAACCTCTGTCCTCATGGTTTGATAACACTGAGACTTTCCCAGGGACTTTTGCAGCTTTCCAGACTATGCACAGAACTAGTTTTTAAATGGGACACACAAAATTTAGAGCAAAATGTTATTGGCTCAGTGTCAGGAAACAAGTAGGCATGTAATGAAATACTGCTGAAAAGTTTTCCATTACCTTATTTTTGCCCCAAAATGTTCTCTTATTTTACAAATCAATGAACAAAAAGATTTGCTGGGTCAGAAAATAACTCCAGAAAGGATCAGTATCTTCTTATTTAATCATACTCTCTTTAAGTACATTTACACCAGGGAACAATCCCTTCAATAAGTATTTTTATTTAGGTCACTTTCCTCTTTCATATCTATCTGCATGAGACTGGAGCACTAGTTGTTCATAACTTGAGTCATCTCGTTTGTAGTTGCATTAATAATAATGTAAGAGTGAGGGATATAATGATCATGATGTATGTGCCTTGTAAACATCAAAGAAGATCCAGTTGAAGAACACAGAAATAATATTCCAAAAATTCCTTTGACCTTTGCTTCGAAGTTAGAGATGATCATGCTACTCATTTATAATTTACAGCCTGAAGCAACATGGGTCTTATTTCCTTTCTTGGAAAGGAAAAAAAAAAAAAAGAAATAAAAGAAACTCTTGAGTAGTGAAACAAAACTCTTGAATAGGGATAGAGAAAACAGGGAAATACCATCAGTGTGGCCCAACTTTTACAGTCCAGGCCAACTCAGTGGAAATATCCTGTCATCATATTGTGTGAGAAAGAATTTCATGTCCATGAGAAGGTTTGTGGAAAAGCTACAACAGGAATGCAATGTGAAATTGATAATACTTTATATTACACTTGCCAGCTTCACTGGGCATGGAACAGTTTGTCTCCTCTCTGTTATTAGGTCACAACACTATCTAGAAATTTTCTATTCATTACTTAGATATCATATTAGGAGCATATACCAGCAAATCAGGCTATGTTTATGAAATCATGGATTAAGTCAAATCATAAACAGTTGGCTGTTAAGCTCTTCATTCACACATAGCTTTATTTTTGCAAAAAAAGTCTAAATGTTGGTAAAGATTCGTTTGAGTTTCCATGCTACTGTTCTAGCTATGAGCAAGAATCAGCTCTGAGGAGTTAATGAAATGTATCCCTCCTCCCAAAGTTTATTACACACAAGTGAGACAGATATTATGTCTGCAAAGGCAACCTCATGCAGGAAAAGGAATGAAAGGGCCAACAATAATCATTAAATTCAGCTTCGTGCAGTTCTCTATGTCCATGACACGAGGTTGAAGAGCACATCCATTCCCTGTGCTTCTGCCTCATGACACCCCTAAGACCTATAAGAAAGAACCAAGAGGCACAGTGCAAATGTGGCACAAGTGTAGAGAATAGAGGGTAACTGCATCTCCAATATCACTCTAGTAGCAGGAAATGTGTTAAATAAACAACCCATGAGGTCTTTGGAATTAGGCTACAAAATAGCACAGAAAATCTGGAGGCTGAAGCCAGTCTGAAGCGAGGAACACACTACATCTGATCTCAGTCATTGCTTTGACCATGTTAGATCATCATCCTGCTGCCCATGGTAGTAACACAGAACTGGTGCCACATTCAAAGTCCAGCTCTGCCTGGCTTTCATCTTTTGAAAAAGAACATTAGAAAACAAACAAGCAAGCAAACAGAACACCAACAGATACAGTCAGCTCCCAAAGACCAAAAAAATATTCCTTAACACTACTTACATCCATAAATGAATCTCCAGCTCAACTGGAAGTTTAATTCCAGATCTTGAGGTATATCCCTCCAGTGTCCTGGGCTCCACAGAGCACAATATGATTAGAAGAAGTAGGTAAGCCTCAGGTCCTGAGCAGGAGCATCTCCTAATGCTGCTGCACTCAAAGACCAATCCCAGAAGCCAAACTCATACTAACAGCTGCATCACTCCCTTGAAGCCACTTTACTCTCACCCGGATTTAGAAACAGCTCTCCACAAACTCTGAGCACAGACTCATTGAACCCTGGAATCAACAGTCTTTGCATTCTAATCTACATTAATTTTAATGCAGTTTTCTAATTGCAATTTTTTTAATCTCTATTAATGACATTTTCAATGCATTAACTTTACTGCAAACACATTGTGCTTCTTTGGATTCCACACCAAAATGCAGAATAAGAAGCAAGAATGCCCTGTCCCAAGAAAACAGGAAAAAAAAAACCTAACAAACCCTGCTCATTCTTTACATAGTATATTTTTGGCTCACTGACTAGGGTTTGGGAAGGAGTCTGAATTTTCTTTGCTATCACAGATGTGTCTGATCACAGATGAGTCATTTAGTCTTTCCATGCCTCAAACCCTCATCTCTAGAAATGCTGCACTATACTGGACTAACTCTCTGGTGAGTGGAGAGAATATATTTGTTAATATATTTTCACACACTTAGTAATGAGGACCATGTAAGAATAGAGAAAGAGATTTCCTTGGAGTATCTTATATTTGGTTTTTTGAAATACAGATAGGGAAAGGGGATTTGGAAGTAATGGCTGATGCCACTGGTTATTTTTTCCTTCTTAGACTTTCCTCAAATTACTCTCTGAGGCTCAAAAGTTCTTTCCAGTGTCAGGTTTCTGTCGAGTTCAGAATTTAATATTTTTCTTGATCCATGTCACCTAGCTGGCACTATATCAAAAAAATAAAAATAAAAATCTATATTTCTATTGCTTGATTCCACATGGTGTTTTACAACTGTGCTGAAACAAAACTGAAGCCCGAGTAGATGGCCAATGTTATTCCACTGCAGCTCCATCCTCTCTGTAGCAGGCACCTCAGCAATGTCCTGCCTTGACCCAGGTCTCCCCTGCTAAAAGCTCCCTGGAAGGGAGAAGAGTATTTCAATTTGTATTTGGCGTGGTGATGAGGGGTCTGTTTAATCAAAACAAAGAATAATTGAGAAGTGACTCCCAGTTTCATCACTGAAATGCAGCATTTAAAGGTTTTAAGCCTCCTGTGTAGGTGAAGCTGTCAGTTATGAAGTGCACTCCACTGTGTGTGTGTGTGTGTGTGTGTGTGTGTGTGTGTATCTGGGCTAGGTTTTGCATGGGGGATTAAGGGAGTTTGCAGGTAGCCCCTGTTAGACTCCAGCAATATTTGGAAACATAACTCTCACTGTGTCCTTCAGAAAACCTTGCCAAGATTGCCAGAAGCTATACTTAAAGCCTTTTTTTTTCCTCCTTTATATCTACTTAGATACCCTTTATCCCACATGGTAAGATTGGATTTCTTTCATTATCCTGTTCCGTGCAATGTCTGTTGTTAATTTTAAGTAGGATCTGTTGTTAGAATTTGAAAAGCTTTTGAAGCCCAGGTAATTATTAGCCTCAGACTTCTGTAGTTTGGGACTTGCACATGCTCTGATGCTTTCCTTACCCTTTTCAACTCATTACAAATGTTTCCTAATTATTAAGCATATGTGACTTGTGAGCAATGCCATACATTATTAATGGACCAGTCTCTTAGAACTCAGTGGAAAAAAAAAATTCAAAACTCCTTATGAAAAGTTGCTACAGTGAAAGCAGTAACTTTTCATATTCAATATCAATGAGGCTTTACTTTGTCAAAAGAGCAAAGTAATATGATTGTATTAGAGGCTAATACCGTGACGCTTTTCTTCTTTTAAGCAGCTTGCATTTTCAGCACCATCTAAAGGGGGACAATTTTTCTCCCCTATTTTGAGGCTTGTCTTGGTTAAAAAATAGCTAAATTTGCTTTCTGCCTAGCAGCAAGTTTTAATAGCAGAGCCCCAAATCCTGAAAAACAGTTTCATAATCTAAACAATGACACTTACTTAACTATTCAACCGCAACAGATGGAATTAAGAAACCTCTGGATTTGAGCAATCAGCCTTTCTCCAACAGTGGCTGGGCAGCTCTCAGCTCCCTGAGCTTCTGTGTTCTCTGAGGTGGGGAATTTAATACAACTGTTGCCACAATTAGAGAGACTCTCGGGTGAAAAACCTGGGCTGTTTGGTCAATCAAGTGCAGGGTGATTTACAGCTGATAGGTATTTGAAGATCGAGGGTACACACACTCTTCTTGAATTGATTTTTTCCTTGTTAGTCTTTTAGACTCAACACAAGTGGGAATACACCAATTTCAACATGTCCTTCCATATTACCCCTTCAGGTCAAAACAAAAGGAGATTGAGCTCACTTCTGTAGCAGGAAACAAGTTGCTGTGATCAGGGCATGAGAAAGAGAGATGGCTGCAATGCTGCGAATCCAATCAGGGCCCCTTGGATTTGTGCAGAGCTCTCTGCCAAACCTCTAAGGCGCTTGGGATGAGGAATGATAATTTCATTCACCATGATCAGGCAAAAGAAAGGTATGATCAAGCAGCAGACAAAATCGGGGCCTAAATTAAATCCCAGGAAAAGACCTCACAAAAAAACAACCCCTCTAAGGCTAATGAAGTTGAATTAAAAACTGTTAAATCAGCTTACGAACAACTATTATCACAAAGTGCTCATGTATCACTTCCAGTAGCCAACTATCAGATATATGAAAAGGGGGAATAAAGCCAACAGTATGTTAGCACATTTAGTAAGAGGAGATCGAATATTCTGCCTAACACCAGAAATTAAAAATCAAGCAGGGAGCCAATTTACTCATAGAGATATTAATAAAGTTCTCAGCAATTTTTATAAAGTATCAAATACTTCCCAATTATATTATGGTGATAAAATAAAAGCATGTTACATTCTTTAAAAATTCAGCCATTTTTTTTTTCTTGGCTGTTTCAAATGGATTCAATTAAACAAGAAGCAAAAGCCCTTCCTAGAGCTACTTTGAAATGTGAATTCTGACTTAAAGGAGACTTGGATAGTTTTCACTACGATGCATTTACTGAACTATACAGTCTCCTCAATCTCTTGAATGAATCTTTGAGGTGATGATATCTAGATAGATTTCTAAATAATACATGTATCTGTGTTGACCATAGTATAAAAATTTTAAGATCCATGAAGCTGAGCTTCTTCAGGTTTTTGTTGGTTTGGAAATACAGTAATCACAACATTAATGCAAGACCTTTATCATACCAGAATCCTTATTAGCTAAAATATGAGGGTTCTCAACTCTGCTTTGCCCAAAACAAGAAGCAAACCATATTAGATGGCATTTCTCTAAATTTTTATGTATTTATTTATTTATTTATTTAAATAAGTGGCTGGAACTAATTGAATTGAAAATTTTAAATGCCAGCACAGTTGTCACAGAATCCAGCAGTTGTTACGAAACATTTATTAAGGGATGCTCAAGAAGAAAAGAACTCAAGGGTTAATTGGGATGAAATTTAAGACATTAAATCATTAAGGGAGAACAGAAATGGGCATATTTCAAGATATTTTAAAGTGCTCCTCCTCAAAAAGTTGAAATTTCATTGATCACTAGAGAACATGAGAGAAATGGGACTAAGGGACCTTTTTTATAGGGCTGTAGTTGCCCTAATTTTGAGTAACTCACAAACTACCAGTATTTTGGGCTTTAAAATATGCTTGAAATGAGGTCAAATGTTTGACATGAGGTCCTACACTGGTTTCAGGAGCCCCACAGCTCTTCTCACTGCAGATGAAGGTGAGATGCCATCAGATAAGGACACTTACATGAGCTTATTCTCATGTCACAAACTGTGTTTGCAACACTGACCATCAACACAGAGTGACCAAAACTCTCTGCACTTGCTTACAATGTGTTGCTAAAAAGTCAAGCCTGAAAACTGTCAAAGGAAACAGAGCAATGCAGAAAAACTAGATTAGGTTACGAAATTACTAGATTTTTGCTCAATAAATTGTACACAGCCAAAGAAAGTAATAAATAATTATTCACTTTCAGGAGCTTTTTTTCATACCATGGGACAGAAAGAACCTACAACTTTCCCAAAAAAGTTTCATTGGTGTGATTAAGTCCCTCATGTGATGCCACGAGAAAGGAGAATGAGGGGGAAGAGAGAAGTGTCCCTCACATTGAAAACTGCTCCTCAGACACTTGAGTGAGCATGATATTGCTGTAGCTGCCCTGTAGTTTCCACACAATAGAAGGCAGCAAGAGACAACTGCCAGCAAGCACTGCCAATGACTTAAATGACATGGGAAGTAGTGACTGTGATAGTAAGAAGTGACCATCAGAAATAAGAACCTGCAAAAATAAGTACTTCATAAGTAGAAAACAATAGGAAGGTTGGCTTAAAGCATGTGGGCAAGAAGAAATTATATGTCATGGAGGTCTCTAAGAAGCTTCTGACTCAAGATGTGGAGATAGGCAAGGAGTGAAAGACAGCAGGCCATGGACTTGCTTTGCTGCACTTCTCAAGAAAGTTGCTGGTGTGGATGCAAAAGAAAAGATCTAGTTTGCCCATAATGGTGAAGATAAAATAGTTTTGACTAAGGGAGTCTAAGGAAAAAGACAATTCTGAAGATGCATGCCCTAGTAAGACTATCTTCTGGCTGAGTGCTGGCCAGATGAAGGTTCAACCAGGAGAAAGAGGGGACACGAGGACCATAAACCCTATGAACAAGTGGAAACAAATAAGCTCCAGTGGTGAACCAAGTGGAAAAAGAAAACCACTACACAATCCCTCCAGTGCATACAAAAATCTTTGCAAGAAATAAAGAGGCTGAATTATTTCCTTAACCTGAGCAATGACCTTCCAATTACCTTTAAAAATACTCGTGGCTGGAATCAGGTGCTGGCTGTGATACAAATCACAATATGAGCTGCATGGGTGATACCAGAGCTGGGGCTAAAGCCAGACAGGTCCTCAGCCAGGACAGGCACACAGTTCTGGGACACAAGCAGTGCAGGAGACCCCTTTGACAATTACAGGGATATACTCCATGGGACATAAATGAAAAAATTAAAAAAGCATAATGCCTCTTGCTGGTACTTTCAGCTTAGAGCAAATTCAAGGCATACCATGATCTTGAAGTACATTCAGTTAGGAAAAATTAGAAACAATTCCCCACTGTGGGCTAATGAGCTAATACAAAAGCATGAGCAAATCTCATTTTTCAAGGACATGTGTAGTCTACAACTTTAATTGAGTGGTCTTACAGGAGGAAAGCTTCATAGAAAGTGCCAAAAGTGGGAATCTGAAATAAAAGAAGCAAAGAAATGATCAAATGCTGAGAGTGAGTCAACATCTAGTAGGAAATCCCAAATGCATAATTGCATTAGTTCCAGCACATTTCTGCACAGAGGTAAGTGAGCTCTTAGTGGGAATGTAAGAAGATGTACTTGATGTTTTCTGTTAAAAATAAACTTTTTCCTCCCTAGGAGAGAAGGGTTCTGTGAGGTGGATACAGAAACACATAGATAAGATAGAAGCATATGAGGGGAGTTAATATCTCTCTTTGTGACTTATTTAAAAGGTAGTCAAAGAATGTTTTCTTTTCATTTTTGTTAGAGAGTGACACAAGCTTGAGTGTTGCATCTCTAGAAGTTCATTCACCTAGAAGGAAACTAACTCACTGCCTTTTCTTGTTGGGAAAAATCAAGACACAGCAAAGTGTTTGCAAAACTACCTGTCTCCACGTGGAGAACTGAGGCACAAAGGGCAGGCAGCTAACAACACATGTGCTTTTAAGTGAGGAAAAAAAAAATAAATAAAATCACAGCAACTACAGAGACTCCAAGGAGAGCCACAGGATCTCTTCCTTGCTAGTTAACAGGGATGCAAGAGTTGCCCCCAGGCTACATTCACCTTTCCATCAGGCTAAGCCTGTTGGGTTCCTTTCATGTGTTCGAGCAATTGTGTCTTACACCATCTGATGAGAAAAACTGGAGGCACAGCAGATGGGAAAGCACATCAGCAAAGAACACAGCCACCTTCCTCTTGTTTCCAAGGCTGAGAGCAGGCGGGGGCCACAGCAGAGCAGAACAAGTGGTGTGGTGTATGTCCCAGCAGCACAGTCCAGAAGGAGAGATGCAGGAGAAATTGGAATCTGCTCAGATCTAACATGTAAACTCACTACTTTAACAGGTGAATACTGAAGAACAAATACTAAGACCTATGGGAAGAATTTGATCACTCCCAGCCTTAAAGTAAAAATAATTTTTAAAAAGGCTGTGGCAAGCATCATGCCTTAAGTGACATTTTCTTCATACTGTTGGTGGAGATTTGGACAAAAGAAATATCAAGTCACCAGGCAAAAATGTAAATGTACATAAAATCCCCAAATCTGCCCCAAAGCCATCTGCAGCTAAAGACACCTATGCTATAAATACTGGTTTGGAGATGATGACTCATTGAAGCTTAGTGCTGTTGATTATTTGTTTATCTGCACTTATTCTAGTATTTTGATGCCTTGATAACAGGCATGAAAAGCAGGAATCAGTCCAGCATCATTCTTTTTCAAAACACTACTTTATATATTGGAGAAATTTTATGAGAACTATGTCTGTCTTTTTTTTTTTTTTCCTCTACATGTTTCATTTTAAGGTTTGATTTTTCTAAAGTAAGGGTGTCTTGGTAGTATGGGGACTGAAACCAGCCTACGTTACTTCCCCACTCACTCAAACTAACCTATAGGTGATGCAGACTTGATATTAAGCACATTTACACATGAGTTTATGAGTAAACATCCAGTTCCTCTCCCCCAGAACTTAAAATCTAACCAGGGCAAAGATGACAAAACATGGGGAAGGACCTTCGGGGAGGAAAGAATGAGAAGATTAATTATAATGAGAAAAGAAGTAAGTTTGCTTCGAGATACAGCTTAATTACAAGGGAGGATTTGGAGGAAGATAGAGAGAAAATGCTTGACAGAGAACAAGGAGACAATCACTGGAGTCACATAAAAGGATGCACAGAGCAGAAGAAATAAGAATGGGAATAGAGGATGTGAGTGCACATTAACCTCTCTCTTTCTTCCTCTCAGAGACTCACTCCAAAGCTAAAAAAATGCTCTTGGCTATTTGCCATTCAGTTGGTGAATTGGAGAACACACCCCTGCAGGCCCATCATGGGTCTAGATTGGCCTAATAAATCACTTGTCCCAAGACAATGCAATTAAGCCTAATTAGCCAATGCCTTTATTCCTAAACAGTCTCTTCCCAAGGGAGGTTTTAACTTTTGGTTTCTAAATTAGCTCAAGGAGCTGAATTACTCTCATCTCCTTGGCAAAGGAACAGTTCATTCCTACCTTAGCGTGGGATACTTTATGCTTTCAGGGGCCATGAGTTGCACTCTGTGAATAGCTTATCTATACATTACTCCACAATTTGAGTCCACTAGGACCAGTGACAAACCATTCTGCAAACAGCAGCACACACACCTCCATCTGCAAGGGCTGATTTTCCCCCTTGCTGCCTTCAGTGCAGCTCCCTGAAGTCTCCACATTGCTTCTCCAGGTCCTCTCCTTGGCCAGGCCAGGGGGTTCTGTTCTAAAACTTTCAGTATTGCTGGGACACTGATAAAATCCAATGGTCCATGAGACTTGGACCATCTTAGTATATTATTCCCAGAAGCATAAGCAGCTTTAGTTCTAATACAGTAGATATAAAACAAACTTCCCAACTTTTTTTCTGACTGTCCTTTGCTGCCTATTCACATTGTTCCAAAGCTGTGTTATTTTCAGCAGTTGCAGCTATTTAGTTTGGGGATTATATCACTCTAATTCAAAACAGCACTATGTGGTATCTCCTCACAGATCAAGAAAATAATTAAAGAAAAAAACTCAGCTGGAGCTACCAACTCTGAAGGGGTTGAGCAACCTCCTGCAAAACAAAGTTACTGTGCAGAGAGGGTCTGCACAGGAGCACAGTGGGGAGCACACAAGAAAACTGGGAAGAGGAGGATGTATACAGCTGGAATAGCTTATTTTTGTTTACTTCATGCCAGGGTAAAGGTTCACATATCAAAAACCTGTGCAAGTCCCTATAAAACAGTGAGAAGCCATTTGTGCTCTGGCATTTTCACTGGAATCAAGACACCCTAAAAGAAAAGTCAGCTAAGAGAAAGGGTTGATATCTCACTATTGTCTATAAGAAAACTGTCTGAAGATACCTTGTTTTTTTCAAAGCTAGTATGAAATGGTTACCTTTTTGTTTCTTGTTCTTTGATACCTTTTTTTTTTTAATCCTATAGTAAAAGCCAACTTGTTCTTTGGACAGCAGCTGCTTCCTGCACATACAGCATTTTTTCACATCACACAACTTCTTTATTTTTAAACTTTACCTGCTGCTAGTCTGTGCTAAAGTTAAAATGAAAGGATTTACCAAGACTTAAACACTAGAATGTGTACAATTTTTATTTAATCCTCTGCCAAGGCTTATCTATTATTCTCCTGTGTGCTTTACATACATTTATTTCTCTTTCATCTTCATAAATTGTGCCTTACTTTTTCTTACAAGGATTTGACTAGGACTTTATTTCTTTTCCTGCCTCAGAACTCTGGGAGTTTGTCCCTTCCTGTCCCTTATTCCAGCTGACAGAAGAGCTGAACTCACTGAACAGTTACAGTGAAGGATATTCTGATAGAACACCTAATTTTTCTTGTACCTTCCATCTCAGGTGTTCACAAACAATAACATTTCATTATGGCTGGCTTGCTTGGGAGATTTTAGTTATCCTTTATTTTATAAATGGAGAAATTGAAGAACAGTGGAAGAAAAAAAAAAAGAAAAAAAAAAAACCACCCCACTTTTCTGGAGACCAAAAAACTAGTTATGAAAAATTTCAGTGTTAGAAGCTCACCTCAGTGCTCCCTGTGTCTTATAAACCTCCCCTTCTCAACATAACCACATTTACATGGAAACTTGCTGGCACAGAATCTAGCCCATACTGACCAGTTTCAGTAGGGTTTCATAGCTCTGCCCTGTCCAAGTCTTTTTTCACTTGAAACCTTCCTATAGAGGAATCACTCTAGCACAGTTAGCCAAGAATATATTGCATTGTGATATATAGAGCAGGTATTAAAAAAAGCTATTTGAGTATTAAAAGAGGCTTCAAAGGCAGTGAGATCATGAGGGAATAGGGATATATTGGACCCCTACATGCCAGACTGATTCAGTTTTACTGCTCTAGGAATAAAGAGAAGGGTCTAGCAAAGGACTCGGGTACAGATGTTCATTAGAGTGGTTACAACATGTAACTTTTAGATCCATGGCCCTTGAATTAGAGAACTACACCTAGCTAAGCCAGGGAGTGACACAGAGCAGGAAGAGGACATATAGTTGTGCTGTCCATAGCTTCCATCTGCCAGTCATCAGATCTAAGGATTAAACCTTGTTCTCAGGTGCAATTCCTTTGCCACGTTAGTGAATTACCTACTTTGTGAAATGTTGTGGGAAGCCTGCATGCACACAGAGGAGAGTAGTGGGGTTGCTGTTGCCTTTTGTCTGCTGGGATGTGCCATGGTGTTAGTGAGCAACACCAGTTTTGGATGTTTGCATAGGTTTGGCAGTTAAATTTCCACCACCTCAGTCTGCAGACTCAAAACAAAAAGCAGTTTTGGCATGGCCCTTGCTGCTGGTAGAAAGGCTGTTCAGTGAATTAATCTCTCTCTCTAGTTGCATTTTGAAAGCAAGCAGCAGCAAATAAGTGTTTTATTGTCCAGGGAGCAGGGTCTGGATGGAGTAGTACCTGTGGGGGCAGCTGGAGGGGAACCCAGTTTCAGAAAGGAGGCAAAGCTTTGATGTGAGTGCCTATTTGCTTATATTGCTTTTATTAGTAAGACTCTGGTCATGGACAAAAGCAACTCATGAATTTAAGGAAAGTTAAAACAATATACCTAAATGCCTTTGGTGACAGGCAATAGCTGGGATTGGGAATTTAAATTAAAAAAAAAAAAATTTAGATTGAGCTGTTTCATTTTCAGTAAGTACCTAAGTTCTTTTTGCCCCAGTCTCAGTCAGTAACAGGCAAAGGCACTTTGCAAATATTCTGGGTCTGCCTCTCTCAATTATGGTCAGAAGATACATTTTTATATTAAAATACACCACATTATTCTGATATAAAAATAACTACCTAGTCAACAGCTTGCAGAAAATTTGAAGGACGAGAGAGATTAATCTATACAGGTGGATAAAGTGACTCATAATATTGGTCACGTGTTAAAACCAGTATTTCAGATAGTTTAAATGACAAAAGGATATCAGCTGAATTCAAATTTAATTACCTGTTTATGGGTGGGCTGAGATGCAAAGAAAGAAAAGTATTTGGTGCTTCTGTTTCTGAATGAAGTTGTCTGGCCACTGGGTGTCATCCTTGATTCAAATGACAGCTAAAGACTTCTCAGATACAACATAAACCCTGAAACTTCCAGAGCAGTTAAATTCCACTCTATTTGATTGTACAACATACAGCAAATTGCTCTGCATTTAAAACAGCTATAAAATTGAATAGTTTGACATAGACAAATTCTCCTTTGTCTCACTGCCTTATTTGGAGCCCTGAGATGGCTGGTTGATGCAGAACAGAAAGAAAAGTATTGCAACCAGGGCATATTAACTACAAACAATTTGATGAGCGATTACCAAATCTCAGGAGAACTGAAATAACTATGATTAAATAATGCAAAGGGTCTTTGCAGGAAGTTTGGAATTATATCCTTAATTGGGCTCCAGGCTGAAAAAGGGTATTTCTTACAGGCAATTGTATTTAAGATATTCAGTATCCAGGTTAATGACTATGTATGAAGAAGCTGCTTCAGGAAAAATTAATTTGAGCTGCTCCCTACAACACCAAGCCAGTGCCCTCAAAGAAGTTTCCAAAATTTCATCAAGGAGGAAAAAAAGACTCAATGTCCTTGAGATTTTCTTCATTCCTCCTATAGCTATTCTGTGATTTCTAGCTGGCCCACATTTTTAGGTTGCTCAGCATCTTCCCAGTTGCCCACAGCCAGGACCCAGAGGTTTGGCCACGGGAGCAATGCCTACACCTGGCTAAAGGGGAAACAGAAAAAAAACCACCAACTTTCCAGAAGTAATGCTCAGATATTTGGAATAATTTGCCAGTGTTCACATGTGAGGATTGAGTCAGCTCACCACAGGTCATATGTCATCCTAATGAGTTTTCTGTTATGGGTGACTGAGAAGAACTTATCAGCGTTATTTTGTTATCTCCTGGGAGTCTAGACAGTCTGAAACCAGCCCACAGTGCAGTGAAGCTGCTTGTTATAATATTATTTCTCTCTGAAACTTGATTTAGTTTGCTTTCTTCAAGCTAAAATAAAAGGAAGTACCAACAATTTCTTCAAGTAGCTGGAAATGTTTACATTTTTCTGTGCTTTAAAAATATCCTACTGTTCTTCATATACATAAAATACAGTCATGTAATATCTTAAATAACAGGTAGGGGTTTTAAATGCAGCTAACCTCAGTTGATAGCACAGCTTTTCATGGATTAGAGAGTCTTTGAGAACACAGATCTCCATGTAATGCTTCCTAGCTTTACCAGTGGATATCATTTTAATGAAAACATGCCAGTATTAAAGAGCTATTAGACATAAGAGTTGAAGTCGTCTTTGATTTTGTTCACCAATCAAAGACTTTCAATGATTTTTTTTAAATCCATTTTTAAAGGATGATGTTAAATATTCTCTTTACATTAAACAGTCTCACAGGCATGATTTAGTCTGCTTGTTTTTAATTTCATAAGCATTCTCTTTCATGATTAGTTTAGGACTGATAGCAGACTCCAAGCAGGAGGAAATGTTTCTAAGATGGAAGTATGTACATTATCAATTTCAAAATTTAATAAAATCAGCATAAAACAACTCATCTGCAGTGACAAACTCCAATAACCAAATTATCTAAATATGCTCACCTTTTCATTAATGCAATAAATCAGTAACAACTATTAGCCCAACATGGTGGGTTTTTTTATGTGGGGAATTTCTTCTGCACCTATACATACATATAGACATAGACACACAAGCCCATAGCCTACATCCAGGAACCTGTACACTTTTTCACTTGCAGATGTCAGCTCTAAGGAAACATATCTTCCCATTTTAATTACACACCACCTTTTATTTGGGTATAGAAATCTACTTACGTTGGTTTAATACTCTGGGAATGCTTCTCGTGAATGTAGGCACCAGCGAGGCCTCCTGCTCCAGAATTTAAGTACTGCAAAGAATAAATCATCATGCTCATTATTTGCAAAGTTTTGCTTTCTTTCCCCACCCTGCTCTATAAAAGAGTCCAATTTTATCATTTCTAGGGGTTTCTAACTGGAGATCTTAGCATTTGTCTCAAAGTGCTGACATAGGGAAAAGCAGATGTGTTTTTTTCACATCAGTTCTAAAAATATCTTTCTTGGTTTGCAAATGATATTTGAAGTCTAACAGACAAAAGGCTAGAAAATTGAAGTATAGCTGAAACAGTTCCATGTCAAAATAAATATTAGCAGTGTCACCAAACAGTTCATCTGACTATATCTGTCAAGAGAAGTCAAAGGAACTAAAGATACCTTGTTCTGTGATCTAAAATTATTTAAGTTTAGGCATGAATATTCTCTTATTTAGGGTCCACTTAAGAAAATCCTATAGCTGCAAGACTTTCTCAGGGGAGGAAATGAGTCTCCTATACTGTGACCACAGAGCAGAGTGTTCTTCAGAGCATATGTTTAACCACCACTAACATCCATCTGACATCCCAAGACCTTGCAGGTCATTGCCACTACTATCTTTTGGAACCTCTTGTAAAGTCAGTGTCCATAGCCTCACTGCAGCTAGTTCAAAGATTCAGCTAAGTCTTGATCAACACTTCAGGTGCAGTTCTTATTCATCTGACCTGTTTGCTGACCCATCATATAAGTGACATTATGGAAAATAGGCTCAAACAATGAATCTATTTTTACCTTGTAAGAGCACCAGCAGGCAAAATCGACTCCCCAGTCATGCAAACAAAGTTCTACATTCCCAACAGTGTGAGCCAGGTCAAAGCCAACAAAGCAGCCCTGCAGGAAAGACATATTTAATGTCATGCTTACCAAAATAATGATCACTATAACATTATTCTGGGGAGAAAAAAAAAAAAAGTATATTCAGAGCTGTATGCTTTCTCTACAGATGTGCTACTAAGTCCTGTCACTTTATTAATAGAAACCACCTTTCTATACCACAGATAGGTATAGAAATAATTAATTGCTTAGTGGACTTGTTTCCAAGGACAGTTGGATATGGTTTAGACTGCTAAGGTTTTTCTCATGCACTAAAGTGGAATCACTTGAAATAAGTATTCAGAACAAGTGCATTTATTTCAAACAGTTGTATGGCCTGACAAGCTCTAGGCAGAGACAAAACAGTAATGTATGTACTGATGCCAGTCACGCATGAATAATTACATTCCAGTACATAATTATACTTCAGGTCTCCTGATATTTAAACTAGGAGGATTTTGCTCTTTTGGAATCCCAATAGGTGAGATAAAATCTTACGCAACACAAAATGTTTAAGGAATTTTGTCCTTAAAAAGTTACAAAAACTTTTGTCATTTCTTTGTGAAAAGCCTTGTATTTTCCATAACCACAATTTGTATATGGTACTGGAAAAATAAAAGCATATAAGGACCACAGAGGTGCAGTCAAAAAGTAGCAGTTTTATACACAATAAAGCCACTGGATGGCAGCATTTTTAAACTTAAAACTTACTCCAAGCTTTGCTATTTAAGCGCAGAGGAAAAAAACCTGCCTTTTGTGCCTGGACTACAAATTAAATGTTATTTTGCGTTTTACTTTTAAAACACAAACAGCCTGCTTGCAAGCAGCATGGTAGGAATAAGAGTGAGAGAACAGGCTTCAGAAAAATCAGCGTCCAACAATAAAACAAAGGACTTTTTAAAGAATCTCTTGCTGTTTCTTGCATGAAGGGAGCCTTAGCTAAATTATTTAAACGGTACTTTGGTATATATAATCTTCTGCATAAACTAGATAACAATTTGGATGAAGCAGCATTTTAAGAAGAGGTGACACAGTAGTTTTAATGGAGGCGTTGGTGAAGTTACCAGCTTGAGAAGTTGCTCCAAAAAAATTCACTGCGTGAAATTTTGCAGTGAGATGAAAAAAAAAAATAAAAAAATCATGAGCATTTGCATGATCTAAATATTGGAATCCAAGTTCCAATAAATAGCCCAACTTTCACACCTTTGGTGGCTCGACTTCACAGGGACACAGCGAAGTGAGTTAAGAGAAATCAAGCGAAGTGGCAAGGCTAATGCAGAGAAGCTGAAGCACACTGAATGCCTGTGGGAATGCTCTCATTCAGAGAGAAAATGGCCTTTGTTCAGAGAAATCAGCAACAGCAAACTCGAGCCAATCTGCTATTGAACATGTAGGTTATCATAGGGTTTTATGGCATTAACTTGAAAACTTCAGTTGACTGGGTGCTAACATTTACAGGTATCCTTTCCTACATGTCCCACACACTTTTTTGAAGAACTGCTATGAGAGATTTGCTGGTTGCGTGGAAACCTGCACAACATGATATGCTGAGAGTCCTGCAAAATGTATATGTCTGGCAGTACATCAACTAAATTAAACCAAAACCAAAACCAATTAGTTGCTCATTAAAAAAAAAAGTCCAAAAGAAATATAATCCTATGGGTAAGTCTTGTGTTAAAATCAGTTGTCTTTTCCCTGTCAGTAAGTAATAAATTCTGTAAAAATATATGTTCAAGTGTGAGATGATTCATTAAGAAAATAGAGTAAATGGGAAGTAAAACAAGACTCCTTAGGACACCAGTAAGTTGGATGACCTTGCAGTTGCAGTACTAGAATGAGTTTCCATAGACACATCTATACCTGTAATCTGCATGTCCATAAGCCTTCCTGGACACCAACACTGGCAGCTTGCACCCATTCCATGCACTTGTAGCCCTCACACGGGGTGGCCACCCATGGGTCTCACTCCTGAACTGCTTTAACTTCTCCCCAGCACCGAAATGGGCTGGTAAATGCTCCTGTGCACTCATTTAACTCATTAATGTGTCACAGCCTGAAGATCCAGGTTCAGTGCTGTCAGGTTTCCTACATCACCCTGGAAACACCCACTTGTACCATTTTGTTCAAGTTGTCATCTGCAAGTTGGGTGGTGCTGTTTTGCTTTTCCCTGGGAGGCGTCTGGCACTCGAGTCGCACAACAGCAAATGTTTAGCCACACAGATTGCAGGGAAAAAGTAAAACAAACTGAAACAGCTCTCCCTGCACAAGCCACGCAGAGCAAGGACTACGTGGGAACATTGCCTCCCCAGACTCGGGGGAAGACAGAGCTCTCCATCTGCTCTGGGCAAAGAAGAGGACATGTGTTCTCCCCTGCCTCTTCCGTTTTATTCTCACATCTAAAAGTCATTTCTGCAAAGTGTCTGGGTAGCTGCTGATAACCAGCAGGTAACAACTCAGCATGGACAATGACATTTGGAGAGAGGGAGAGAAATGACAGCTTCACACCAGCAAAGCTGGGACATTTAGAAAGAGAGACAGGAAAAGAAATGAAGATGAAGGATCTTAAAGCTCTTCCTACTGGGACTCAAGAGATTAAAATACTTTACATATGGTACAGAGTCAATGGAAAGTACGATATAACATGAAAAGAAAATTGTATTTGAAAGCTAGACACTCCTAAAAGTCAGCCACTTCTTCACTGGCAGAATAAAATGACTCAACCCCTTCCATCCTCTAGAGCAAGCTCCAAAGTATGAAACAAGGAAAACTGTTACATCCTCCTCAGCCTGCTGATGAGTCTCTTGCATAATACGTAGTAATTTTGATTTATCTGAGAGACCTAAGATGGAAAAATAGCCCGAGGTAATTTTTCAAGCTTAATTTAGTTCATTTAATATTTAATGACTTAATGAAGCTGTCTATGTGCAGAGCTTTCACTCTGGGAGGAATCTTAACGTACGCAGATAACTTAGGAAATTGGCTTAAAAAATGTAAAAGGAAATCAGTAACTTAATTCACAAACGATTGACCTCAAGAATCCTAGGACATTTTCCAGACCTCCTGAGCTCGCAGCTGAAATTTCTAGCCAAGCCCTGATAGGGTATAACACTGCAGATTTTTATTTCAATTGTACATTAAAAGAATTATTAAGAACATCTGTATAGGACTTTTCTGTCTGGCTGACAAGTGATTTTTTTTTTCCCCACTTCTCAAGTGACCCTTCCAGTTTGTATTTTACCTTTCTGACTTTTTTGCTTGTCAGCTCTAGCCAGCCTATTTTCTATTCTTGAGCACAGGGTCATCCACCACCCTTCATCAACAAGAAGGGGAGCCTTGCATTTGTGCTCTGAACTTCTCAGGTTTATCCTCTTTTAATGTACATTTTAAAGGACTTGAACCTTTCTGCAGTAATATGTCGTGTATAAGACAATTGTAACCACTGCTGGTTTCAAGTCCAGAAGCTCTTGAAGGAAAAATAGTCCACCCACCTACTGTCCTGAAAGCTTGTCAGCATGGGGGCAGGGACTGGTTGGATGCCATCAAACAGAAATTAAGCCCACACACATTATATAGATACTAATTACTCTGGTTCAGAAGTTGTTTCCTTGTTCTCCTATGACCCAGTGTCAGCTCCCAACATCATGTCTCACCAAGGAAAAGTGGAGAGGAGCCAATTGTGTTTGAAGATCCAACACTTCGGGCTTGTTAGTAACCAGAAGCCCTAAGAGAAGCAGCAGGATACAGGACTACCTACTACCAATATTAAGACAGCAAATACTTCATGAATCACTGATTTTGTAGCTGTTCAAGTAAATATTTGCCATATGCAGATGTTTAAGTGTGTAACAGCATGTTACATAGTGTTTTGCATAAACATCATGTATAAACATAAACATCACTTAACCCAGGGGGTAGAATCCATAAGGATATTGAGCTCAGTGTATCTGATAGTAGGGAAATAAAACCAAGGCTTGCTCCTGCTTTTCAAGCCATATGGATACTCAAGCAGCTCTCTTCAGGCTGAGTTACTTCTTATTTTTAAATACACTAATAACATTTTAGGCCATGAGTGTACCTTGGTCCCAGTCCTACATACAAAGAGGTCTGGTTTTGTGGTTTGCTTTTGTTTCTTTAGTTGTTTGTTTGGGTTTTTTTTTCTTCACATTTGAAAAGTGTCTGGAAGAAGAGGTTCACTTTTAGCATTATGGCATTTTTGACAGACATGATGGTGGAAATGGATGTTTGACATCTCTCTGTGGCTGCTGGAGTACTAAACTGCTGGCAGAAATTGCTCTCCTCTCCAGCAGTCTCTGTATAAGTGTGCAGTGTCTTTGTGTATATCCATGTGGAAGCTCATAGCCCTGAGTTAATATTATCATTTACACTACTTGATAGAAATTTTTAGCTGTCTCCACCAAGTACTGCTTATCTCCTCAGCTAATATAAGCATCAAATCCATTTTCTCTCCACATACTGAGCTGCTTTTCCACAGAAGACAGGTTCTCAGTCTTTTTGAGGTAGTTTGTAGTTTGCTGTGAAACTGTATCACTTCTCATCCAACCACACATCTCACAGTCCAGAGAGCATCTTTAGAGAGGTGATAACGTTTTGGGCTCTTCCCAGGTCGTTCACATTTACAGGAGGGAAGAAATATTGCTCTCTCAGACACCTTTCAGACACATCACAGGGGAGATTTTGGGGAAGCAGCACTGTAGGCACATTTTGCTGCCACATGAGTGAGAGTAGAACAGTGGGTGGCATCATCCTACTAATAACCTATCTTCCCTTTCAAACATTTCAGCATGGCCTTTTGATGATCTGTGGTCAGCAAAGTAATGGAAGATCCTCAAGTAAGGCACCACAAAGGTGTTGCTTTTAAGGAGCTACATGAAGCTAATACACAGACCCTCTTCCTCCCACAACTAACTCTCCCCATTTCTTTTTTCCTTGCTTTTCTGCATCCATGTCAGAAGTTGGTCTTGTTTTATACTGTGTTCAGGACCAATTTTGTTGCCAGGTGCTGCTCTGTGAGAACATTCCCTTTTTTATATCCCATGAGCCCTGCACTAGCTCTCACACCTGCTCTGCTCTCCCAGAGGAGACTTTACCATCACTTTCTAGCAGCATAACTTACTCCCTGACCTCCAGAAAAATTTCCACTGCCAAACCTACAGAAAGAGAAGATGTATCGCCTGCTGTGAGCCAGGAACCTCTCCAGAGAGTTAAAACATCAAATATAAATAGGTAGTTGGTTTGCCAAAATCCAGCGATACTAAATAAGCTTATCCTTCAGCAGTTTAATCTTTGTGAGATAAGGTATATGCAGTAAAAAAAATGCCCCTACAGAAAGTCTGATCACCTCCTGTTGATAAGAAGACTTAATTAAAAAATCTTTTCTTCTGGATTCCTAAGGCAACTGAGGTGGTTAAATGAAGTTTTACAGCTGTGTCCACAGAACATGCTGCCTGAAAGCTCTGATGGCTCACAGTCCTCTTGTGAGGGTGATGTGCTCCATGTTGTGCAAGTCTCTAGAAAACCAATCAGCTGAGTCTGAACACTGCTGGCTCCAAGTGGAGCTCACCTCCCTGCTCACTTAGGGCAAAAACTGCCACAGTGTGGCTAGGAGAAAGGAGGAAAATCATGAAAGCTTGCCAAAAAAGGAAGAAACCTAAGGTAAACTAACTTTTAAGGAGAGATTAGACCTGTGATTACCTCCTCCTCCTTCTCCAGTGAACCTCCTGAAATTCTATGCTTCAAGAAAAGGCCAGTAGAAGTTAATAATCATGGATAGATTAGCTATAGATTAAGTTACTTCTGCAAGATTGCTCTCACAGGGCTGTTTCTTCATGCAGAACACAGCCCCCAAAGGACCTGAGCACAGAGTGCTTTTACTTTTTCTCAAAGCCCCACAGGTTTCCACATGGGCTCTGTTTTGTTCTGCAAAAAGTAGAAACTGAAAATAATTCACAAGGAAGATTGATCTAAAATTGGTGTTAAAAGGATAGGTCTGGAATAATCCTACCTTTGCTTGGCCAGCCTTTGTTATTCTAGGGATGTCAAACAACTGTCCCGTGTAGTACTGCACCCCGCTGAACAGGATGACAGCAATAGACTCCCCTTCCTTCTCAATTACAGCAAGGATATCTTCAATCCTCAAGGTCTCCTCCCCCTAAAACAGAGTTAAAGCACGTATTTTACATCAACTCTGGCAGCAATGAAACTGTCATTTCTTATT
Organism: Ceyx melanurus; assembly: GCA_024611195.1. NCBI lineage: Eukaryota > Metazoa > Chordata > Aves > Coraciiformes > Alcedinidae > Ceyx > Ceyx melanurus. The sequence goes on from JANHGL010025567.1 coordinate 83,263, forward strand.
TCATAATCTATATTTTACCATGAGCTGTGCTGCTCGCATAAGGAGATCAAAAGCAAATCCTTAGCACAGTAATTATACACAAAGGTAGAACGATGAAGTAGCCTATGAGCAAGTTACTTCAAAAAAAAAAAGAAACATTAGCCAACTTGTCTTGAAGGTGCCAGTTATAAAAAGTCTATTCACTTCATATTCTAGCATGTTTCATAATTTTTTTACAATTTCAGACAGGTTTAATTTGCAATTTAAAAAAAAAATCTTGGTGCAAACTGCACATATAATGATTTTTATATAGCAGCTGAATTTTGCAACACTCGAATATTGTCCATCAGTTTCACTCTGTACTTTTCTGATATCTTGTATCCCACAGGAAGCTATTATAAACCTGCCATATTTATGTTTCAGGACCAATAAGTCTCATATCATCACAAGTACAAAAATCCCCAAACCTGGGGTCATTAAATATAGAAGAATTTCAAACACACTCAAAATAATAATAATAAAAGAAAAACCCCTCAAAAGAACCTGAACCCAAACCAACAAAAGAACCACCTCATTCTTGATTCTTTATAGGAAAATTACTGCCCCATCCTCCTTCTGTCTTCCTAGCAAGGGATCATGTAAAAGATACCACCACCTAGGGATCAATTAGGCAGTGAAAACCTAGAATTAAATTAGACTTGCTACTGAAAAGAGCTTGGGCAAGACTGTTGAATTGCAAGCAACTGTTATTATCTCAACAATCTTTGCAAATCTATCAAGCATTCAGGAGTGGGCTCTTTACTCACAAAATGACTCAGATTTCAGAAGCAAAAGGTCACCATCAGTTTATAGTTAGGTGGCAAAGTTCTTAATACTGCAAAAGGCAGACTTTCAAATCAATCTGAATTGCAGATTACCCAAAGCAGACCTTTCCCTCAGCCTGTGCTGATCCACAGACTGCTGGTGTTCATGTTGAGGCAATCTTTTACCTTAGGACATTAAAAGGACATTGGGGTTTCTCAATGAGCTACTACGTTTTTCAGTTCTCTCAGGATGCTCTCAGGTTTAGCAAACAGGAAAAAATAGAAAAAATAACTTTTTGTGTGTGTTTTTTTGTTGTTGTTAGGATTATTTTTTTGCTATAACTAGCAAACTAGTTGAACCTGGCAATTATAAAATGGGTTCTAATACCAAAAAGAACCCCAAACCATATATATAGACAAAATCAGAATACACAAATCATCAGTTTAACCTAAAAGTATTAGGTTATAACTTGTGCAGGGAGACACTAGAACTTCTGAGAATATATGACTACTCTTCTATGAAATATGCTTCTGCCCTTAGCAATAGCAAGCAGAAGTGACATATTTCTCACCAACCTCCCGTGGCTGTATCATGAGCATGCATTTCTCCACATCAAGCCCGTGAAGTCGAAGCTGGGACTCAACAGCATACTGGAAGAGATTTTCACACAGAGCACATTAGAACAATTAGATAATAAAACAACTAAAAGGAAAATGGTCACACACATCAGAACTTCAGAAAAAGGATTCAGCTGTCTGCTTTTCACTAAAATTCATGTTTGAAAGCCTAAACTAACTCCATTGAAAACTTCATAGATTTCCTTCAGTTTGAAAAAGACCAGGATTTAATTCATCTCATCAGGCACCAAGGATAAAGTCAAGTCTAAATCCTACAGGATAAGTTAATGGAGCAGAATGATGGTAAAAATGTGGTGGAGAATGTGTTTTAGAGCATCCCAGCAAGTAAAGCTTGCATGGAGAACAGCCATGAAGAAGACTCTTAGCTCTCAGGGTGTTTTGAAAATCCCACTCGCTGGCTTATCAATAAATGATGGTCGTAAAGATAGGATAAAAATTATTAAATAACACTAAAATAATTTAAAATTACACAATGGGAACTGAAGTGAGTGACTGTAGTTGCAAAGGTTATTACTGAAGCACTGTAGAAATTTAAGAATGTGGAATTCAAATATACACGTGTGCCTGGAACTACTGTGGGATTGGTATGAACATTACTTAGAATAAAGGTAATTTGAGGTTTATACACATCTACACCACCATCTTCATTACAAATAAAACTCTTAGTAGCTTGAGTCATTTTTATCACACCTTAGAGATCAAATTATCAATTTCCGTGAGTTTACGGAGTTGGTGATGAAGTAGCAGCGGGCCACAAACCCAGAGATTAATTTGTTCTAAGCTGTGATGCACAGGCTATTGTCTCCTATTTTATAGCAGACAAATTACGTTTGAACTAGTAATCTAAAGTGCTAAGAACAAACAGTTCCATCTCTGTCTGGGGATATATAAGTGTTAATGTTGTGAGTTTGTATTGATTTGGTTTCATAAAGTAAAACAGCAACAAGAATTAATAAAACATTTACAACTTCAGTTGATTTAGGCCAGTAGTTTGCTCAATGTCTTTAAAAAGACTAATAAATCAATGTAACCCATTCAATCTTTTCCTCTTGTAACATTTTTTATTTGAACAAAAGAAATAAAGCTACAATCTGTAAAATATGCTGAGCTCAAAAGCTTCTGACAGATTTTTTTATTGTAATGTTACTTCGACAAGATGAGCTAATAAATATTCAAATCAGGCTACTGATATTCTTTGGAAAAATATGATTAATAATACAAATATGGTGAAATATTAATTTCTTACATGGTCAGAGGGAAAGGCTCTGGCTTCTAGAAGAATTTTATAGCGTCTTGGAGTAGGCTTAAAGAAAGATAGCTGTTAAGAACAAAAAAAAAAGGGTATGTAGAAATATATCTAAGCAGAGATGAGAGACATGCTCCCAGCATATAACTTAATAAAGACTGTTTTACTTTCATGCAGACTACCGAGAATTCCCCAGAAATTACAAATATTTCTTTGCCTATATAACATTTATCAAAGTAGGGAAGCATTATAATCCTGTATTTCACATATCCATAACAAAGGCCACAAAAATCCAGCAGTGAGAACTTGCACATACAGAAATCAATGGCAAAGCTTTGACTGTGCCCAGGGAAGCTGGGATTTCACCCGGCTCCATCCCACAAGCAAAAGCAGCAGTTAGAGTGGAAAACAGTGGAAAGACATTGGATTTCCATTCCTACCATAAAACCTCAGTTATTAAGTCATCCCCTCCTCTGAAACAAGCCTGACTAAAGGACTAAAGCTTCTGCAAAGTTTTCATCTCAATATCTTCAGGTGAATGAGATGGCTCTGGGGAGATGTTCCTGTGGCCTATCAGCACTTAAAGGGGCCTGTCAGAAAGATGGGGACAGATGGTTTAGCAGGGCCTGTTGTGACAGGACAAAGGGTTGTGGCTTTAAATTAAAGGAAGAGATTTAGGCTAGATATAAGGAAAAATTCTTTTACAGTGAGGGTGGTGAGACCCTGGCCCAGGTTGCCCAGAGAGGTGGTGGCTGCCCCATCCCTGGCACCATCCCAGGTGAGGGTGGCCAGGGCTCTGAGCAACCTGCTCTAGTTGCAGGTGTCCCTGCTCAGTGCAGTGGGATTGGATTAGATGACCTAGGAAGGTCCCTTCCATCCAAAACAACTCTATGAATGTTTTTTTCCCTCTCAGCTCCTCATGTAGAGGTAAGTTGGGCTTGTCACCACGCTAAGAGAACTAGGAGAAGATTTACAAGCCCTCCTGTTCACACTGGCAGAGCTCAGCATGGACGTGTACCCAAATGATTTGGTGTGAGTGTGTCTGTGTTGCACTTAATGGCCTTGAACTTAGCCCATTACTGCTCTGCTTCATGTTTCCTAATTTAACAATAGTAAGACATGGTACAGAGGGGTGGATCCAAGTAATTAATCTTTTTGAGTGAACCACACAAAGTGAATCTTCACATCTTCATTCAGTTGAACCAAATCTTAGGAAATACTAAAGAACAAGAGACAGGCTATATGTAACCAAACAGGGATCAGTATGGAAGGAAACCACATTTATGGCCACTATGTCATAAGTATCAAAATCAGATGCTTTACCATATTTTAGGTGTATATAAAACAGCATAAATCAAAATGATATCTCTTGTATGCAACTGCATTTTAAGCTTAACTGAAATTACAACTTTGTCTTGCTCATAGCTGAGCTCCTGTTTCTTAAACTTTAAAATTTGGTGTGAAATTCAAATTTGAGAAGTTATTTGTAAACATTTCTTAAACAATAAGGTCTCTTCTCTGAGGACTGACATATAGCACACACAAGAACAGTTCTATCTTCCCCTAGAGACAACATGAAAATATAAGCTTTTCTATTTAATATTAAGTGGAGCCAGGCTGTGCACAAGCCAAAGCATCATTCCAGATAAAAGTCCCAAGGCTTAAGAAAAGTTAGACCATCATCCAGTGCTGTCTTTGTGAGGTGCTCAGAAAGCACTTTGCTCAGAATCACGATGAAAGGAAAAAAGTATTTCTCAACACAACATCAAATAAACATCATGAAGACATACCATCTGGAGGTGCAAGTTAACAGTTAGCCCATTCATTAAGGCTACTTCATGTCTTTGGGCCCCTGAAATAATAATAATAAGAAAAGTGTTTAGGGGTTTTCTTTATAATTTCAGAGAAATCTAGTACTGCATTGAGAAAACAAAAGTGCGTTTTCAGTCAGTGTCTCTCTACAGGCTGGAAAGTAAATAAACGTTTGAGGTGTCATCACAGTGAAGCAAAAAGATTTCTTGTCTGACTCACTACACCACACTGGCAGGAAAATATTTATTTTTTTCAGGTCAGCCACAGAAAACAAAAAAAAATCAATGAAGTATTTCCATTTCCTGGCAAACCACTGGTGGATTTATTGTCATTAATATCTCGGATAAAAAAAATCAGGTCAGAAGACTACACGTAAAACAAAACTTGCAGGCTTATTTTGGTCATAAGCTTATACTTAAAGAAAGTTCGAAAACATATTTAGACAATCATCTATTTTAAGTGGTTACTGTAATGTCAAGCTAAATCTCACCCCTAAGGAAAAAGAAAAAACAAAAACCAAACAACACAGAAAAAAAAGCCACATATAAGCAAACAAGCAAAACTGGCCTATTGACTATAACAGACCATTATTAACACAGCAACTTAGCAAGAAGCTTCCACACCCACAGAGCAGTAAGGAGGCTACAACAGGTGACTTTTGGTTACAACTAATCATAGGCAGACATAATGAATTAACAACTAATTGTTATTACAAAGTATTTAGTAACAAATTCCCAAACTTTATCAACCGCCAGTGAAAGGTTTTAGGCAGGACAAGGGACTGCATTGGGTAGGGTGCCACTGAGATATGGAGAAAATCTGTTCTTATTTCTCTCTGTTTTGCCTGATGTCTGTTGTTGAAAAGCAGTAATTCACCCTTGACACAAATTGCTTTTTGAGATCCTTCTTCATCTGGAAGATGGGTTCATGTGCCTTGCCCTAATCATCACGCCAGCAGTGGAGTTCAAAGGTGGAAAATGGTTGCAGACAGGGAGAGATGAAGATAAGTAAAAGGAGGCAGGGAGGGCAACAGTCACCCTTGAGATTAATAAAGACAAAAGGAAAACGTGATGTTGGGGTAAAAAAAGATAAGGGGAGCCTCAAGAAACAGAGGTGAATCCTGTGTTTCTCCTGACCCTGCCTCTCAGGGCACACAAGGTGCCAAAAAACACAGGGGAGAGGCAGCAAGAGCACTGAGACATTTCCACCATATCTCACAAAGTTTAGGTCCATGAAGTCATCGCTTTGCTAGCCTAGAAAAAGGATATAACTATGATAAGAACTCAATACAAGCAAATATGGCCAAAGAACATGGAAATCTATCTTTAAGAAAGGTTTATTCATAAATCCTTTCCAAGCAAGCCTCAGCTTCTGCCATCATAGGAAAAGCCAAGAACCATTCTGATTGAGGTATTCAAAGGCCTTTCTTTGTGCTGCTAAAACCTCCAAGTATTGGACAGAAATATTTGTCAATAGCTGTCAGTGACTCCAGAGGACCTGTCCAGGAGATGAGCCAGGAGGTAAAAGATGTCATGAATAAGTTCCTTCAGAAACCAGGAACATCATCAAGTCTGTGGAGAGAACTATAAGTAGACTTGGTTCTTCATGGAGAAAAATAAGCTCTTTTCCTCACTTAAACTCTCCTTTGTTTTCTTTCCTCTGGTAGCACTGCATCTGCAGGCTTCATGCTGCTGAAAGAGGTCACCTTGTGGCTGTTCTATTGCAGATACAGAAGACAGCTAGAGAGAGTGATTGCAGCTCAAAACAGTATTATTTGCAGTCTTAATATTTCTATGGAACTCTTGAGGCTGAAAAAAGGGATAGCATCAAGAAATGGCATTGTTCTCATTTCTCTCTCTGCTCCGTCTGTGAAATCTGTGGCTTTCACAGCAAATTCTGCATGAGTAATCCTCTGCCTGCTGTACCATTTCCTTATGAAACAAGTGGTTAATCTGTAGATCACTTTTAGCTGCATGCTAGCATCCCAAATTAAATATGACACTACATTTGTCATGTAAGTCTTGGTCTTCCGTAAATTATATATTTATTAAAAGCTTTCCTTTATTGAATTTCATGCCCACAAAACAAACCTCATCCGTGTCATTGGAAAACTGTTATCCTTTATAACCTGCACTGCATTTCAGGAAAGAACCTTTCTATGATCCAATTAACCTATTACAATATTCAAAGACCCAGCACACAGGAGACAAAATTATGTTTGCTTGCTTTATTTCCTAACTTTCTACCGTATCTCCAAAGCAGGCTAAAACCTGTATGTTCTGCTTGATAAATCTCCCCTTTAATAAAAGGAAGCAGCATTTGCAAAGTACAACTTCAGAGACAATTATGATTGCGTTAGGCAGGCACTGCCATCCTTCTCCTCTCAGACCGCGGCGGGAGCCTGATCCTCACCAGAGGAAGTAAAAAGCATTTTGTAAAATGATTGAAAACAGGCTAAGGGCCCCAATTCTGAAAACAGTTTGGTTACTTCAAATAATCCTTATCACTCAAAGTCACTACAGATCTGCTAAGTGTTCAGTCTCCCCTCAACAGAGACCTGCCCGAGCTCTTTGTACGGCAGCAGCCATACAGTTCATCTCGTACCATCAGGAGGTGGTCCCGCCAAGGTTGCAATGTTTTAATAAAGGCTGGTTGGAGAAGCTGAGATTACCATCCCCATGTTAGGCTACTCAGTGTGAGCACACAAGAAAAAAAAAACAACTTTGGCCTCCACTGACCTTGACTCCACATTTCACCATGTATTTATACTGTAACTTTCACTGAACAAGAAAATGTGGCTGCATTTAATAAGTGAGGTGTTATAGCACTATAAACCATTAAACAGAGAAAGGTGTTTTACAGTCTTTAGTCCATTCCTGAATGAATCTCACCAAATAGTTTTTACTTACTACGGCTAGAGTGAGAAATGACAATTCCTCCTCAATAACATATTAAATATTGAGTAAAAAACAAGACAAAGTTATGTTCTTACATTAAATTCACTACAAAAAGAAATTCAGCATTCACTCAATTCATACATAGTTAGCATTACACCTTGCTGGAAAACAGTACTTAAATCATAAATAAGACATTGCAATAAAGTATTTTAATATGAGATTTTTCCATGCATTTATTCTCTTAGCCTTTTCACTGTTACCTACAATTTTAAAAATCAGAATTTATTATAATACATTCATTATTTGGGAGATAATTATTCATTTGCTGCCTAATAATTGCTTATCTAGGTCCTGAAAAAAATCCAGGATATTATATAAATAAAACCATCTAACATGTGAATTTGCGTGCCAGATCTGATCCCAAACCACATTTTAGAGTTTAATTAAAGTCCAAAATATCTGGAGAACAAAATTCAAACTGATAATGTTGATTTGCTCTTTGCTTCCGAGGAAAACAACAGGGCTATGAAATCTTTTCCAACAAAGGTTTTTAAACAGAAGTAGCTTAATGGTAAGGTGACCTTTTTTTTTAATGGAAAGCTAAAAATTGACAGTTGTAACAAGTTCAGTGTAGTCAGTGACAATAAAAAGAATGTCATATACCAGATGGAAAGGGAAAGAAAGGAAAATAAAGTGGAAAAAAAAAAATCAGGGAGGGGAGAGGGAAGAAAAAAGTGGGAGAGAAAAGTAAAACCCAAAAAGAAGAATATAGAGAAAATATTAAAAAAAAATAAATCTTGGTTCACTCTCCTGGTTATGTGAAGATGGTCTACCTTGTTACTTCACCAGTTTAAGTGCCTGGAAGTAGGTACTGTGACTGCTCTCCCATCCTCATAAGACATGTGATAGTTTTTTCACCCTCCAGTTAATTAAGTTTGAGGGTTTTTTAAATTGGAAACCTTGATATGCATCGGGTTGATTATATGACAGGTCACATTTCCCCACCTGCCCACAGCTTCCCAGTTAGAGTCTACCACATGAAGAACACCCACTTGCAAGGAAAGACTGGTCAAACTAAAGAAATCCCTAAATCAGCTGAGCTCAGCATTTTAACACCCTCCACCTCTTTATATTCTCACATTTTTATGTTCTATGATGATTAACAGATGAATGTACTGAGCTCGCCCTTGAACATAAAGCAAGCAAATAACCTTCTGAGCAATACTAGGTACTACAGTAGCAAATTCCAGAGCAATCAAAGTACATAATTTTGTTTTCTATTTTGTTCTGCAGACAGGATTGCCCCACATAGGCCAGAAAAGTCCATATTTATATTTATATATATGGCCATACTCATATTTATGGTAATCTTAGTGCTCACATCATGGATAGACCAAGTACAGCAGTATGTTCTTATACTTGCTCTGCTGCAAAAGTAATGCACAGAGTTTTAGCTATTTAGAAACTTCATGAAGAAATTAGGAAGTGACTTTATTGGTAAATATATAAATAAACCTGTCATGAAACATTCCTTGATGTCTCTGATTCCGGTTGTTCAGACCACACTGGCTTGTCTTGAAGAAGAAAACCTCTCTCATTGAACACCTGTCTATGGTTGGAGGAGAAATTACAAGACAATATCTAGCATACAGTAGGTCAACTTAACCATAATATTTTTCCTCAGTGAAGGCACAAATGAACACGTGATAATTCAGTTCAGACGGTCAATATTGGCAGGTGCCTTCAACAGCTAAATTGAAATAGTGGCCAAATCTCACTACAATCTACTAACCTAGCCTTGACAATGGCTGAATGGGTTGGGGAGAAAAAGGGTCCGTGAGAAACCCTCTCAAGATCATTTCTCTTCCCTTTTCTGACAACAGCAACTCTGAAGGAAATCCCAGTGAAAGAATATTTCAGTAACTACACCAGATTAGAGAAAGATGTGATAGAGGAAATTTGCATTCAAAATCAGATGACTGCTTTCATGGCTGGCAGCAGACTCACCAGGATCAGCCTCCAGGGCTCCTTCTCCATCTCTAGAATAACCAGATGCATTTACAGTCAGGGTTCTGTAGCATTGCAGACTACTCAAGAGCTACAGCAAGGCAATGGGTATTTACAAATAGCAGGTCCTGCCCCAATTATCTGCTTCATTGACATAAGCGCTTCTCAAATATGAGGCTGGATTTAGCAGCAAGGAAAGGAGGAAAAGCAGAAAACATGTAAGAGAAAGTAGCTTTTTCAAAGGGGCAAGATCATTGATTCACTTCTAGGAGAGAGACCCAGCATCTGTAATGCCAAGTGCCCTTTAAAAGGGGTTCACTTGTCAGACCCAGTGGTTTACGATGCTCCAAAGAAACCCTTTGCCCCAATTGGTTTCATGATATACATATGCTCATATATTATCACACACACTCATCTCTTAAATCAGTTGCAGGCTTAAAAGAAAGTGTTAGTCCATGTACAAACCAGTCAGAAAACTACTTTAAAGTAAAATAATGCAAGGAACTAAATTCCAGTTACAGAGTCTCAGGACCTTTAGTCTTAAAAGAAACCAAATTAGTTTTGTTTTCTAAAAAAAGGATTTTTTTTTCCCTGCAGTTCACACCTACCAACCAGCTCAGCCATCAGGTCCAGGAGGCACTCGTCTGCCAAAGCCCACGGGCGTTGACCATTGAAATGGCCGTGAACACCTCTGAAAAGGAAGAGGCAAATGATGAAAATTCACTGTTCCCTTTGGAGCTGTCCTAAGAAACATACCTGATTTGGAGATCCCACATTTGGAGGAGGAAGGAGGAGGAGGAGACTCACATAAGCTGAGCACTGCCCTTTTATCATGACATTAAAGCAAATGCAATTAATTGGTTGGTTTCCGGCAGGTTTGCCGTTGCTTGAAAACTATTTATTTTGACCTCCAAAATTCCTCTAGAAATCCCTCAAAGTGAAAGATGATGGCTTTTTCACAAACCCCTTGGAAATGGATGCAAGAAGCCTCCAGGGGCAAGCACACTGGGAAAGGGCACAGTAGTGCCCAGTGCAGGAAGGTACCTATCAAACCCCAGCTCACGCAGAGTACACCGAGAGCAGAGATCACCATGCAGAGCTACTTCACTGACATTTCTAGCTGAACGTTGTATGGTGCAGAGGATGGTAGACTTGAATACTTCCTTGCTCCCTGACAGATCTATTTCTTGTCAGAAACAATTTCTATCTGCCTGAACCTCCTGTCTGAGCTCACCTTCCTGCATAAACCAGCAGGTACTTAATGGATATGCAGGGAAGCACCTGCCCAAACAGAGCTGCCTGCTAATTTTTATTGCTCTTCTCCCTGCCAAATCGTTGTAGATCTAAGTGTGCATAAAGCTTATTGGTTTGACAGAGGGCACTTACAAACTTTATTTTGCAAACTGTTCCTGTCTACAGTGGATCATATGGTTGCCTTAAACCCGAGTACATCACTACTCTGAAGTGACAGATATGTATGCTCGGTTCTGGAGTAAGTGCTCTGAACTAATTTTTTACCTTCAAACGTGACAGAGAAGTAAACTTCTGTGTAACCACCATGCATACAGCAGTGAAAAGTTGCAAAGTTTCTTATACATGCAGGATGGAGCATACAGATTTAAATGCAAATGAAGGCAGATTGAGAAAAGTAATAACGGTTGCTAATCCAGGGGAACATTGCTCTGGGCTTCCATCTCACACTGGATGATTTTCATATTTGCTGAGCACCACGGGATACTTGTGGAGTTGGAAATGCCAGGCTGCATGTGGCTGAGGCAAACCAAGTATAAAGCTGTTTCAAAACAGGGACAGAACCAGTAGGAAACTGAGTAGAGAGAAAAAACAAAAAGCCCTAAAATCTGTGATGAGTGAAAGAAAAAAAAAAACAACAAACCAAACAAACAATAAAACAGAGAAAAAAACCTGAGCAAGTAATAAAACTTTCAAAGACTAAGCACACAATTTTCACTTAAAATCAGAAGACATCTGGTAGACTAAGACATGAGAAAGGAGGGTGCAAGTGACACTACCAGCTAGTCCTCCATGCTTAAGGCTATGTAAAAGATTGGTTTTCCCTATCCACCCTTTCCCTCCTCAGGTAGAACTTTTTCCTCTCTCCCACACAAATTCCCTGGATATTTTACAGTCAGACCCCTCTGTGATTGACTTTGGGACTAATTCACACCTCCTAGGGATATTTCCAAAAGAACTACAACCCTAAAGAACAACAGCTGCAAAAAGTACAGGCTCTATTAACCATTTCATGCCTTTTATCCTTGCAAAACACCATTTGCTTTTGGAGCAGTTTAGGTCAACAGCTAAAAGAAGGCACAGGTACAAATGAACACCTCTTATGTATGAAATAACCTCCCTGTGTTCAACAAGTCCAGTCCCACAGAGATGAAAAGGAGCACCCTGATCCCTAATTTGGATAAGGTCATGGTACACTAGCTGACAGTTTTTCTCTGTTTCAGAATTGGTCTCTGATGAGACCTTGATAGCAGAAAGCGGGCAGTGTGAAATAGGATTCATTTACAAGAACATTTCATAGATGAGGAATAAAGGCAGAAGGTGGGTAGGGGGGAAAAAACATAGTAAGGGGCAGGACTAGTGCTAAAAGCTCCCCTCTTCTATCAGACAATAATGCAGCTGCATTCCCTGAAGACAGTGGTATGTGCTTCACAAACAGCAAGACATTTATTGCTAACTTCCCTTCTTATTGTTAACTGTAATATAGTGATCAAGGGACTTTGGGATAATACAGGCTGTTAAAATAAAAAATAAAAAAAAACACCCAAAGATTTTCAGTGGCTCCCAGCCCAAGGGGATCTGTATTTCTGAAAGAAGATAACTTAATAAGATGAGGAAAAGAAGCCCTAACTACCTATGGGATTCTCTTTCATTAGCTTTCTCTGATTTTATAGCCATTAGTGTCCTTCTAATGGGAATTTACCGATGAAAACTCTCTTTACCAGCACACAGGACTAACAAAATTTCAGAATACATTTCCTAGTGATCATGAAAACAAATATGAGACTTTGAGCATAAGAATATTTTATTTTGAGAAGCAAGTCTGGAAATTTCAGGATACTGAGAGGAGAGCCAGCATTAATTATTATTCATATAATTATTATTATTATTATTACAGCACAGCTTACAGCTTGCCTCCCTCTTGATGGCCAATATAAATGCCAAGAGACAAAAATTATTGAGGCTAAAATGGTAGTTAAAGGCATATTCTTGGACCCTTTTTTTATTTTAATCACATGAAACCCTGTAGCCTTTGCTGATGGCACAATACATCCTATAACACTTAGGCTGTAAAATTCTATGCTCTGCCTCAGAGAATTTATATCTCTGTATATTATGCCACCTCACTCTCAGCTCTGGTAGGCACTGGGGGTAATAATCTTTAAGGACACAACTACAGTGCTTCTGGCATTCCCGTCAGACACAGGGAGAGACTACATCTCCTTTTGTTCCCACCATGCCCTAGGTAGGAAGAGAGATTTAAATCAAAGTACTCAAACTAATGAATACAAAACGTGGGCCATCAAATCATAAAGCACGATACAAACAGAACTATTTCTTAAACTACTCTGAGAGGTTCTCATTGTGCAAATTAATTTTGAGTTGGTTACCATTTTATTTTCAATTTGGCAAGAAATCAGAATGCCACATTTTATTCGCTGAGGTCTGGTTGATTTAAAGCCTGCTACGGGAGTTAGAAACACATTTTCTGATATGATCCCAGGGTTTCAAAGGCGGTGAGAAAAGGGATTTAAATTAATTGCCAGCTTCAGGAATCTTCTGCGCTCATCCAAATCTTGTTCAAATGGAAATTTCCTTCTTGCTGCTTTGCCAAAAATGATGCAAGGTATTTAATGAGCCAATATAGACTCTGAAGTTTGGCCGTGGTTTCAAGCAAAGAAACGGCCAAAAGAAAGGAAGACTTCTCCAAAGAAAAAGAACTGTATGGAACAGTAGATTTGAAGGCTACTCTAAAAAACCCAGGGCATTAAAACGGGCATTTACAGCTGTAATGTACAACCTGATGAAAAGGCACAATGCAGAGGTGACTCCTGGTGAAGTGAGTCTGTCAAACACAACATGACCGAGCCCCACTGAGCTGCACTCTTCTTTCCAGGGTTGTTATACCTTGCAGGATTAGTTCAGTATATAGAACCAAAGACATTTTCTGACTCACTAAAATAGTCTCTGCTACTGCAGGTGTTATATTATAAAGCCTTTCACAGACTTGGAGGTTTTAGTCTACTATATACATGTCAGAAGCCTGTTGCCAGACTGCTTCACTTCTTGGAAATATATACAATATTTTGTTTCTAGCCTCTATTTAATTCCTAGTTTATATTTACTGTGCCAGCATGTTATTTCACATAAGTGGCTCTTTTTTTCCCTCGCTATGTTTACCCCTTCATACATCCACAGGGAACAATAATTTTTCCTTCCAGTCTTCACTTTGCTCAACTAAACAACTCTAATCCTCAAGACTTCCACACAGCAGGTTCTCCACCCCCCAATCACCCTACCAGCCTTTCACAAGAGCATAACAACTGGCTACAGCAGATCCCTTCTGTTTTAATAGTTCCACTTTAATGAGTTACTTGGACTTGAGAGACATTGCCCGCTGCAGCAAGTATGTTCACATGCAATAGTGATTCTATAAAATGCATTAATTAAACAGTTCTGATGGGGGAAAGGGAAAAGAAGTTACTGCAAAGCACCTATTGGCCTTTCTCAACGCAAACAAGTCACTTGAACTTTGGTCCTTTAGATTAAAAAAAAAAAAAAAAGCTTATTTTTTTCTCTAGGCTAAGCATGGAAGAGACAACTCTTCATTCCTTTTTGCCCCTCATTCAACATATTTTTGACTCAGCTGAAATCAAAACAAAAAGTGAGATGAACTCTCAAAGGCTCTTTTTTTAATCCATATTTAGAATGCCAGTGACTTGAGTTTGGAGCCCTTACACATTAGGATATAAAAAAGACTGAGGAATGTAGAAAGAACAAATACAAAAATCAAAATCAGCATGTGGGAGGTAGATGTAACAGAAGAAAACTATTTCTGCATCATTTAAAAGCAGGAGGAGGGGAAAAAAAATAAAAAATAAAGAAAATGGACAGTGACACTGTAAGAGGAAACACAAGAAGAAAGAAATGTGTGATAAAGTCTCTTTCTCTCCAGGCCTTACTCTAATGAGTTGCTATCACCATGTGGAGCTAAAGCTACAAGCTTCCCCACCCTTGACAACAGCTACCAGGTAATCTTCCTTTTCACTTTTGCCATCAGCTATAAGCAATGAAACCTTTTAAACAGACAAGTATAGTAACTATTTGCAATGAGTCCCAAGACACAACAAACAGAAAGTGAGATAAACCAATTTATAAGAGAACAAGGATCTGTATCATTGCTGTCTGGAAGGATGTATCTTATTTGCATGTCATTTCTTAGATTCTTGCTATTTATCTAAACCAGACACACAAAATTCCACACTGCTATTACCTTAGACAAGATTTTACTAAGCCATCCTTGGCAACTGGAACAAAAGCATCTATTTGTGTGTCTCCAACCACCTATTCCCTTGCAGCCTCCGATGCCCACTCCCACCCATCATCTCCTTGAAGCATAAATTGTGCTGTTCCAGTTTAGCTTGACATCATCCTGGCTTTTTCAGTTGCCTTAGGTGCTCCAGCAGCTAGCAGGATTTTGTTGGGTTTAGTCTGTGTTTGGTTTTGCTGTTTGGTTGGGATTTTTTAAACTTTCTTATTTATACTGAGTAAGGTGTTTGGGGCCAAGCTGTATTTTTCACAAACAGCCTTCTAGATTTATTCCCTCTATTCTGATGACTTGAAAACTTGTTCAGCCATATTTCCCCCTTAGATACAGCTACTGAAGATACTGTTGATCTTCTGGAGAAACATGCTGCCTACTCTTTCTTTTTTTTTTTTTTTCTCCCCCCTCAGATTTTTATAATCATTGAGAAAAAAATATCCTTCACTGTAGCAAACACAAACATAAGAATGGAAGTGAACCAATGACAAGGTACAGTGAAGGAGCTGAAATATGTTTGCACTCCCAGCACATCACTCTAACAGATAAGAGTGCTATCTGACTTTTACCTTTCAAAAGAGCTCAGCTGTTTCCCTGATAAAGTACAATAATCATACAGAAATGGACAGGGTTGCAATTTTTTCAAATGACTGGAAAAACTGCAGTGTTGTGCTGAATGAATAACCAGGAGGAACCAGAGCTCCCCCAAGGTTCACATTCATTCCCATTCATTCTCAATCTTCTTCTTGCTTAAAAGAATGCAAATAATAAGCAGGAAACAGTAAACACACAGCATTCATACATTAGTAAGTGAAAGAGCAGCCACTGAGTTTTCACATTTGTGTTTGTGAATCCTCCACCTCCAGCTTTTCTCCTGAAGCAAGGCTGCCCAGATAGCAGAGTTAGTTTTTTACCTTCTGTCTCCCCGTATTTCCTCTGCTCTTTCACCATGAAATCACATCTGTTCCACTCATATCCTGCACCCTATAAAAGTGTTCATCTCTCTCCCAGCTCACTCACTCATCTGGATGTTATTTTCTTTCTCTGCCTTCAGCTCCCTGGGTTTTACTTATCTTTTTCCTTACTCATTCCTGCTCCAGCTGCTCCAGCAGGTGCTGGACACCTCAGAGCACAGACACTCCATGGAGTGAAAGTATAATATTAAAACGATTTTGCTACGATGACAGTGCCCCTTTGCTGCAATGCTGAAACGTGTCCCTCTTTTATCCTCCTGTCTCTCTCACATCAGCTCCGTGCAGCGGAGCTTGTTGCGATCCGCTCGCTAAGATGCTCCTGAGAAGACAGGAGTGCTTCTTTCTAAATAAAATGAACTTGTCAGGCAGAGACCTGGTTTAAGAGGAGCCAAAAACCTGCCAGATCTGGCAGCGGCACCACCTGCGCTCGGTGCTATTTCAAGGGGAACTGCCTGTTGCGAGGCCTGCGGGGCGAATCACAAATCACACGCGATTAAAAACACAAATTAGAAAATCACAGGGCCTCAAACTGAATCACGTTCACCAGCGAGCAGCAGTAACCAAATGGGTTTGCACGGCACATGTATAAACACACAGAGCAATTGGATGGGGATGGTTAAACTGTGCAGGTCCCTCCAGAGCCAAAGCAGAGCCAGTGCTGGCAGCACAGGTTATCACAGCTGGAAGCATCTCTTTACCTGTTTTACTGCTCATACCTTTAAAGGAGATTTAAATAGTGCTAGGAAAACACTGAACATGTTTTAATCCTGGCCTGTAGTGGTTTAAACAACACTATTCTTCTACTCAAGCATTTCCAAAGCAGACCCTGAAATAAAATGCTCACCTGAAGCACAGGTTAGCATCTCACATACCCTGCAGTGTACTCACGTTCGAGCCCACTTGTCCAGCTCTTCGTCCAAGTAAGTTTTGACTTTTCTTGGCAGGAGCCCGAGAGAATTCCCAGCAAAGTATATGCAGCTCTCCTCTCCATTCACCAGGTTGAGATCCGCTGTGGAGGGAAACCACAGAAACAACACAAGTATGAGGGTAAACAGAGAAGGGACAGCAAACCTGAACACACACGTGTGCCACCACCCAGATCTCAGTCCATTCTACATCTCTTTGGTTCTTTGTGGTCCCCATGCATGAATGGGGCTGATGTAACCTGACTTTCTTCTCAAGACATCATGCAGATGACCCTGCAAAGATGTGGAAGGAGAAGGACAGCCAGACAATTTGCCAGCAGTTACTCCTGAGATTTTGGCTGAGTGCATCCATACCCATTCTGGAGATAATGTGAGTTCAGGCAGCATTAAATTCCCAGGTCTCTGGGGCTATGTGGGCAGCAGCCACTGGCACTGATTTTGTCAGGTCTGTAACCAACAGCGAGTGAAGAGGGAGCATTTTCCTGACCAGGCTATCCACTTTTCTTCCACCACTAATAAATTTTTCTACTCTGAGTCATGAAACGACCTGAATCGAGCATTTAAGAAAAGGTAAATCTGTGTCTTTCGTGTAAGTTCACCCTGAATGATTAAATCACTATTTGGAAAAACGTAGCCATTGCACAGAATATTTTAAGGCAGTCTCAAAAGTTCTTGTCTTGTCAGCATATATTGTGGGCTGCACTTCGTGTCATCATCTGAGGAGAAGGAGGAAATCTATGTTGACAAATCCTTTCAATGATTAGGAGAAAAGCAAGGCGGTAGAAATTTATAAATAATAGCCCTAGTGAGGTTCTGAACAATCTAATTACCCTGTGTCATCATCTATCAATCCAAACATTGCTGCCTTCTATTATTTCTCATGTTAGATATTATTGGAGGGACAAGTGATGGTGACCTTCTAGAAGTAATAAGTAATTTGCATTCATCTATGCCTCTATACAATACCCCAAAAGCTAATATTAAGTGTATTTTTGGTAAATATAGTCAATATATCTCAGAAAAAAAATTAATGAAGTGAATGAATACATTAAGATACATGATGAAACAAACAGTAAGACTGCATTTCTGTTTGGGAAGATTTTATGTTAGGGCTGTAGAAAACGATATTAAATGCCTGGAAAAGGTATCTTACTACCTTTTGCACTAACAATTGTTAACTTCATAGAACTTCACCAGAAGCACATTTTTCAGAAGTATGGACAGCTTGGATAATTTCTTAATTAAAGCTTTAGAAGCTTTTAAAAAGCATAAGTCAGAGACTAATTTCTGCCTAATCTGTTTTACAGATACTATGTCTGGTTTTCATCTCTATTGTAATATGAATGAAAACAGAGAGGCATAAATATTATCCATGCTCCTAAATTGGTTCTATTAACAGTTCTTTCCCTATCAAGTAACACAATAATACAGTCTCAGGAGGAATAGAGATCCTTGCTCAAGAATTTGGAGCTCAATCTCACTCAAACTCTTTATACTCCAATCAAGGATTCAAACAGGTAAAGAACTACAAGGAAGTTACATTTTATTGCACCACAGGCTTTTCTAAATAAAAATGCTTCTTGGGTCACTGTTGGAGGGAGATTATATTACCCCTCTGACAAAGTGTATTTTTCTACTTTTTTTCCTAGTTACTTTGGATATTCTTTTTTTTTTTTGGCATGTTATCAGCTCTGTATTGGGCTGTACTCTTTTTGTTCACACAAGAAGCCATTAACTTCCCCCTCTCTGATATCATTAAAAGACTCATTTTGGACCACCACTGCTTTCCCAGCTAGGCTTATTCTTTGCAGCATTTTCATCATTTCACAACTTCTAAGCAGCACACTGTTGCACTCCAGCATTTCCTTGGTCACTGAGATATTCTTCACAGTAGCACATATGTTTTCTTAAGACTAATACTGGTCTTTCCCAAAATTCATCTACCCTAATTTCTAGCAGTATTGGCCCCTTTCATATGTGGAGGAGCAGCAGTTGACATGCAATATATTCTGAAATGTTCAAATAGGAAATAAGCACAGTTGATGAAATAAAGACTGGTGCAAAACAAACAGGAGATGATTATTGAAATGTGTCCTTACAGTAGCTCGAATAAAAAAAAAAATACATGATCAATAATTTACATTAAAATCAATTAGATACGGTATAAATTAGTCTCACACCTGCTCAGATTCATGCAAGCTGGTCTGGTCTAATAATGTACATTATTTTGCATACTAAATATGCCCATTTTTCTACATTAAAGAAGTATTTCTATACTTCTAAAATCTCAAAGAAAAAGCAAGTTTACTTTCAGAAACAGTCTAAACAAAAGGGAAAAAATACAGTGCCTTTATTAACCAGAAAGGAAGGAGTAAATCTGCTTATACATGTCTGAGTCCTATGCCTTGTTGAAGGATAAAGGATCACCTCTTTCCCGTCTTCCTATAGCTCCCCCTCCCGAGCCCTCCAGACAAAGAGCCAGATTTATATGATTAACCACTACCTTTAACCATCTCTTCGGGGAAATAGAGCTGAACATTTTCACTCTGGGACATCTTTTTATTCCCAAGAAACCCAAGTGATGCTCGATTCCTTTACAAGATGACAAAGCACAAGCCATAGCCTTAATCAGGTTGGTGATTTGGCGCCCGACTGCCAACTGTAATCCAGTCACTCCTACCTCCTCCCTGCAGAGCACGAAAAAGCATTCCAGAGACTTTGTTGTCAGCTCAGGGAAGAGAGAGGAGATCCAAACCTTTCTCTAAATCTGCTGCTGTCATCTTTTCCTATTTGCTCACCTCAACCTTGTCCCTCGTGCTTGCACATAAAAACCTCCAAGTTTTGCCAGCGAGTTCATCTGTTAGTGGCTTCCACTTGATTGATATAACAAACAAACAGTTGTGACAGTTTATAACTTGAGAACTAAAATTTAAACTATTCGAATGACTTCCTAAATATTTTTATGTACGTCATCTTACAGTTGCCTCCTATGGTTGTTCTCATCTGCTTCTTGTAAGGCTTCATGTTAAAACCTCATTGTAATGTTTTATGTAAATACATAAAGAATATTTGATGGCTAATATCTGTAATGACATTTATCTTCAGAAGCATGTTATCTAGGATCCGCTCCTGTGCTCAGATAAATGTCATGGGAGATCTGTCTCTATGGTATAGACTGACAGTGTAAATAGATACATATATATATTTACACCCCTGCTGTTTTTCAGCAGGGAAGCAGTTCCAGATGACAGCTGAAGCATGGAGAAGAGACAGAGGAAAAAAAAGGAGGAAAAAAACCCCACCTCTATTTGGGAACACAGGAATGATGGGTTCTCTGTGATGATCAACTGGTACTACTTTGCAGGCTGCTTAACTTCACTAAAACATATACATATACACAGTCTCAGGGCAAAATACTATAGTTTTGAGGGGATTTTTTTGTCTGCAGTTACAACAGAACAGAAGCAGTCTGTGGTCTAAATATGGTAATTGAGAAACAAATGATAATAGAAGCTGGGAGAAAAACACTGAAAACTGTCAAAGGGGTATCAAAACCTCTGTGTACTTCTTATGAGATTCTTTAATCTGAAGCTGCTGTGACAGTTCACTGGGAACTGACCATTCAGATTCTTGACAGACATTTGACATGTTGCAGTCAAAGGCAGGGCTCCAGTTCAGGTGTCCTAAGGACAGGGGCAGACTGCATTCCCAGCATTCATCATTGCTCATCAGGAAGATGCTGAAGACAACAACAGGTTCAAGAGATGTCCAGGAATTCAGAAAGTTAATAATGTTTTCTATCACAGATCCTTACTGGATATAATTTGTGAATGTAATTTCTCATGTACCATCAGTACTGTTCTTCTCAGGAAAAAAACATGCAGAAAATTTTATCTGCATTTGTTGGAAAATGAAAATATTTTGAAAGATAGCTCTGTGATATTTTTTCCTTTCATTTGTAATAAACACTTTCTTAACAAGGCAGAAAAAGAAGATAGTGTCTATATCTATATATGTTCTCTATCTAAGAAAATAAAATGACATCTCTTCACCATCCTGTGTGTGATGAACAGGGCCCGCAGGGCAGGCACAGCTTTTGGCCCCAATATATTTGGCATCTGAACTAAAAATAAACCCAGACAGGAGGTAGGAAGCAGAAGCACCCACCATTCTGCCTCATAGGTGAGTGCTAACACCAGGTTTCTATGCATGGTTTTGGCCAAACACAGCAGCAGCAGGTAAAATAAAAAAAGGATATGGAGAAGTTCTGTAGTATTTCTGGGCTGGGAGTGCTAACCCAAATAAAATGTTTTCCTTTCAGCTTGCAAACCCTTCCTGCTTTCACACCAGATCCTCTCTTAATAAATCAATCAAAGGTACCCCTGCTCCCATGCCCAAGCCTGCCACAGGCTCCTTGAAACAACCTACAGACCAGGAATGAAGGAGAACAATTCTGAGAACCATTTTGCATGGCTGCACTGAAGCCACGTGCAGTTATCTATTTGTAGGCAATTCATGAAGAAAGAGGGAAAGACCTTCAAATAAAAGGTTTTGTTATCAATTATTTGCTCAGATCAATTATTTTTCTAAGGCACAGTCTTTCATTTGGCCTCAGGAAGAAAATAATCACACCGACTAGCAGGAAGGCATAAATGTTAATATTATAAAGGTAACATCTCTTTCATTAACAAAAATAGTTGTAACTAGATGGATAACACCCAACTATATTATAGCAAGGAAGCAACTGCTCTGCACTATTGTAAGCGTCATTGCCGTTTCAAACCATTAGATAGAAATGCTTCTGCCTATAATTTTCAATCAGTCACTATATTGTTCAAAGCAGCTGACTGACAGCATAAGCACCATGTAAGTACTGTATCCTCACATTTTATTCAGGATGAGAATGAGAGCATAAAGCTTTTGGCGCTAGAATAAGCTGATGGATTGATTTAGCAACACCAGGGACATACTGTGCTCAGATAGAACAGCAATTGCTCAATTATCTCATAAGTGACAATAATTTCCGAGGATTTGTGATAAATACAGGCAGAAGATGTGAGACACGCCCTCTCCCCCCGCCCCCCCCGTTATTATAATTCTCACTTGGAGGCAGATCCTTGACTTTTGGGATACAGAAACATTCACGAAGATGCTTTAATTCATCTTCTTCGTCTAAGCGGAAAGCAAGTTTCTCGTCTGTGGGACTGCATCCTAAACACAAGGCAGTTTGTTCTAAGATGGTTGCTGGTAGCACAGGAGACGATGGATCCATTTTCAGGTCATTCAATTTCACCTTAAAACGAAAAGCACCACAGTTTAGTTTCTGCACCATGCATATTCATGAGTGGCTGATAAGCAGCCACTAAAGCTGCTCATTCAAGACCCAGACTTCCTAGATTCGAAGCTTTTAACGAGTGAAGTGTTTGAATAGAATAGTAAAACTGATCAGTTCGAGTATTTCCAAGGCAACATATTGCTATAACCCCCAAAGGCTTATTTTCCCCACCTCTCTATAGATAGGATGCTCTTCCCTTCTTAAGCTATATCATCAGCTTCTAAGTTCTCCCACCAGACCAACAGGAGTTACAAATGCAGAAGTGTCATTCACAATTTTGAGATCTCAAAGCCAGAGGCAGCAGGATTGTTTCTGCAGCCTGTGCTACTAAAAATAGCAGGTGCACAGCTACGCTGAAGTTGTTTCCAGGCTGTGCAACGTTCAGCCTCTTTCCGTTTTTCCCTGCCTCAAAAAGAGAAGGGGGTGCTTGTGGACAGCAGTGCTCACGTACAAGGGCAGAGCAGGCAGGGTGCAGATGGGAGGCAAAGGCACCGTTAGAAATGTGGCTTTCAAGACCAAGACCTTGAATGAATATTTCCTTCTAGCTACACCAAACAGTGTGGTTTAGTTCCTTATGTCCTGGGAAAGCAGTAAAGCCCAAGTCAAGCTGCAAACGTGACAGATTAGAGTTTCTAACGGAATATCCAAAACTGTAACTGCAAAATTTACAAGCTCATTGATCTTGATAAGAAAAACAGTCCTGCAACCGTAAGGCTCAGAGACACCACTGTGTTGAAGATAGCGTTTGTGCACTTGGCTTTACAGATCTGTTGGCAAAGAAAATTTATGACATGTACTCTGTACCTCGGGGCAAATCTTTGTCGGTGCTGCCTGCTGCGTTCTGCTGAACAAGGCAGTCAAGAGGCTCATTGAGGTGCTTGGGGGTTGCCCCATTTTAGGGAACTCTGTAGTTAAGACTGCATAATATTCTCTGCCTTTTTAGCAGCCCCGAGAGTTTTGGTGCAACAGAAAAGCTCGAGATGATAGGTTGAAACAGGACAGATTAGCACATAATATGCAGCATAGAGCCATTAAAGAATATAGTTTTTCCCCTCTGAGGAAGCAAATATCCTCCATAAGTACATATCATCCATGAGTATCAGCTCTCCTTAAAACCAATAGTACACTACAGATAGCTACCCAGAAACAAGCTGTGGATAGAACAACAGACAATTAAGGGTTGTAGTCAGCTGAGCATTACAGTCATTGTCAATTAGCCTAGCTTGAGTTCTTGTGGAAGAGAGGTTCTGAGCATCAGCGTGTTGGATACTCCAAGTTATAGACATTTTTTAAAATTAAATCCTATATGACAAGTTTGTCTTTATTCTTTTCTCTACAAATATGTAAATGCCAATTCTTTTTTTTATCAAATTTTTATGCCAACCCCTGAACACCATCCAGAAGAGCTTCATCAACACATATGGGAAGGACAACAGTTGGTATTTAAATATAAACCCCTAAACAGCACAGCCTCATTAGTGCCAATTAATCCAAATCAGTTTATACTCTAGCCAAATGGCCAGCATGATGCTAGTTACCTGGCATAATTTGCTATCATTTAGTTTATGATGAGAACATTTTCTTTTTCCCCTCCAGACTTGCTATCTTACACAGTAACAATTTCACTCTCCCACGATGTAGAGTTAAAAAAAAAAAAAAAAGCCAGTACATCTCTTTTAAGACAGCACTTTTCATTTAGCTAATGTTCACCCTCTCCTGGGAGGTATTGGAGACATCCTATTTTTGTGCTGTCTCCACACCTCCTCTATTGTCACCAAATTTATCATTCCCACTCATTCATCCTAATCACCTTTTAGCTGGTAAAAAGAAAAATAAAATGGCAAAAGTGTCTGAATAAAAGAGATCTTTGAACATCCTGGTTGTCAGAGTGCTACTGAAGGCTTCTAGGAGGCAGAGAGCTACACCTAGACAAGCAGTTGGGTGTGATGCTAAAGTGGCTGAGCTGGCTGGAATCAGTATATCAAACTAGCCACCTCCCAGAGAATTGCCACCCCAGTAGATGTGACCAGGCTCCCTATTCCCCAGGGAACAGCTTCTCAGCTCCTCCTCAGCTGAACAGCAGATTCAAAACCTTGCCTCTGCCATGCTGAGGTGTTGGTACCAATATGTGTGTTCTTCAGCAGGTTGGGTAAGTATTGACCTGGTACCTATTTTGGCAGGCATCAGAGGATGGTTTATCGAGCTTTATTTCCTTATTATTTATTTCCTTATTGATTTCTTTATTAGATCCCTATTTCCTTCAGCAGATGTTGTGAAACATCTAGAAAAATAAGAAGGGTTCATGAACATCATGGCCATTACTAATACAGGTAGCTCGTTAAAAGTTAAAAACACTGTAAGATAACTTCAGTTTTAAGTTTCACTTCTCCAAATTGCAAATTCTAAGAACCCATGAGCTTAATAAATCAGGGTTTCTTTTCTAGCAATATCAGGATCAGCACTTGGAAAGTAAAACTATGTTTTGTTTCAAAAGGCTTATTTATTTGCTTTACAGAACTAGCTGGGTATCCTGATCCCATAGACATTATCAAAACACATCCAGTAAATACGTAAACAAGATAGAGCCCTCTGTTTTCAATACCAAGCATTTAATAAAAATTATGGAAACAATCCTTGAAGAAGGGGAGATAGAGCTGTCTCCTTCCAAATGAAAGGACCACACAGTAGGCTGCACTCTATTCTACACAGTCAATCTCCTTCCCACCCAATTTAATGCCTGGATGTTTTTTTTTTACTCCCTAGTGACACAGCTGCTGAAGTAAGGGAAGGAGCCTTTTTATCTTTCTGAATAGATAACTCGAGTTAGGAATATCTGTTCAGTGATGCTCAGCTCCCCTGGCCCCCAGGAGGTGGACTGTGCAGCACTGGTACAGCTCCGACGTCCTCTCCTGGATATAGTCTGTGAAGGTTTGGGAGTCTCCAACATTCATCTCTTAAGGCTCACACAGCAATGCCAGCTAATTACCCTTCAATTTATGATCAAGAGATGGATGATAAGGGTGCTTGAAGGACAGCTTGGTTTTAGACACCAGATATCTCTCTCCTGGCCTGCAGATTCTCTACACCATGCGAATTCCAGGCGGTATCCTCCCATTTGTCTTACCAGGCACCATTTTTCAGTGAGGACACACAGTTATTACAGTGGATTAATGGCTATCATATTCCAGGTCATCTGCTGGCCTGTCTGGCAGGCACAGACGGGTTTTGTTTCCATTTGAGGCCTGACCCAAACCCCACTGAAGTCAATAGGTGTCTTTATTACAGACAAAGATTTCTGGATCAGTCTTTTGGGTCCCTGTCATTGCCGTAGTTTGCTGCATCTGATCAATGACTATGTTTATTGTGATTCTTATTTATATTAAATTTTGGCAGCAAATATAATATTAAATACAAAGATCTAGAAGCTAAAAATGATTAAGTGCTCAGAGGTATCTGATTTAATACAAACATTATGAAATAAGATAAAACTACTAAAATAAAATCAATCAAAATCCTATTGAGGAATGAAATCCCAGAGATCCAATTCTGAGACCAGAATAAGAAAATACTTTTGTCCTTCGAATGGGAATAAGGCTTCATAGAGAGAGAAATCACAAAATTGCCTTTTCTTTCTTTCTTTTTATTCTTTTAAACTCTAACTGGCATTATTGCATTTTCTAATTGCTGCAAAATAGAGCCCCATGCAATTATTTTATAGTAATTCATGAGTCATTTGTTGTTTTCTACATTTAGAGCAAATACAACTGTATAAGAGCAGCACACCTTTATTCTACCCAATTATCTTCATTTAACTGAAAATTATATCCTTCCAATTGAAATTCAGACTCATCAGTCCAAAATGTAATTACCACCTTGATAAACACAGTTCCTTATCAGGATTTTTCTTTTCCATACAACTTAGTCAAAATAATCAACATTTTAAGAGAAACAACTTCCCTCCACCAACTAGTCTGAAAAAAACAAACACTGTTCAGCTGCTTTGTTTTTCCTTTCCTTGAAGCTTTATTATGTTTTTTGACTTAATAGTTATCGATGACATGAAGTCAGAATAATTTTTTTTTACTCTTTCTTTGCTCTCTTGACTCTTGCACAGAACTTGCCTGTGTTGCCTACTGATTTAATGTAAAGAACTAAAGAACTCGCCAATGACCGTTGGCAATCTGTCATTTCCAAAAAGAGCACATGCAACTTAATTTAAGGAAACAGTCATTATTCCATATTTTATCAGCACAGATATCAACCCCACTACTTCATTTCCCATTTTAAAACTCTAAAAGACAACGGATGAGGATTAGTCAGACACAAGTGACGTGAATGTCTGGGTGATTATTTCTGTTTTGCCCTTTATGCAAAATACACTGACTAAACAGGAAAAAAAAAAAAGTGTTAATATTAGCAAGCTATCTTATCATACTTGCACAAGAAAATCCCTTAGGCTTAATTATAAAAATAGTAATTTGTCCTATTTTTAGATCCACTTGTGATAATTTTATAGATCTACCCCATCTACAGTTGTCTCTTGATGTCTTTATGAAAAAAAAATAAATAAATTGTGACATCCCCTCACCCCCCCTTAAATATTTTTTTTTTATATTCCAAGATGTTACTCACAGTCTTTCTACCCAGCACAGTGCTGACAGGCATATAATGAATCCCTACTTAACAAGCTGTATCAAGATCCTCAGGAAAAAAAAAAACCAACTATCATGGCAATAGTATGTTCTGCACTTTCTGCCCTCCAATAGCTGTTTAACCAGGTTGCTAAATGCAGCTCAGTCCACAGACCTTTGACTTTTTCAGGTTAGTGTCCAAATGAACTCTTTGGAAGGAAAACTGGGGGTGTGCACATGTATAAAGGCACAAGTTTGCAGCATAGGTCCACGCTGTCAAAACACACCCACTGCAAGCACCAATAGCACTGTGGATCAAAGGAGCTCTAAAATCAATGAAAACTACAGAAATGCAGTGTGTGTAAGGGCTGGTTCTCCTTCCTGTCCTTACAGGAACAAAATTATGTTTGTGAATTTTGCAGAAGGAAGCTCCTAAAAAAACACAGCCCAAAGCAACTCACACTCTAGATTACTTCAGGTTAAATACACTTGGGTGAATATGCTTAAGTTACAGAACTGCAGAGAAAGAAAAATCTAAATATTCACAGCATACCCAACAACAGGCACACGGCAGCAAGCACCACTGTATAATTAAATAAGTTGCACAGCACAGTGTCACAGCTGGAGCAAGGGAATATGACAGAGAGGAATTATAATAAACTCAGTTACTTAGAGTAATTTAGGCACATATTGACCTTCATGTCAAGAAGTGTTACAGTGTTAAAAGTAGTTTTACATATAAAATTCATCTCTTCCCCTCCACAGTGAAACCACGTTACCCTGCGGTTGGCAGCAGCTCCTGAGAGAGGGTGGTGAAATTCTTCTGCAAATACCAGTGTATGAAGAAACAACCAGAGTCACGTGCCTGCTTCTCCAGACTCTGACCTGCAAGGAGATCAAACACATGACCTCAGAGTTAACCAAAAACCAAGTGAGTGTATATAAATATATTAATTTTTTTTAATCATTTTTTTCCTTTGTGATCATGGCAAAATTTAAAATTAAGGAGGCAGATTTCTCCCATACAGGCAGAAAAATATGCACACAATCATAATGAAAACAGTTTTAAACCAAACTTTTTTGTGTTAGTGAAGGAGCAGATCAATAGGGTAACAGAAATCAGCAATGTTTGCAGCCACGTGGTAGAGGGAAAGGTGGGAATTTAGAGAGCATGGATTCCCAGAATATGAAACAGAAGAAGAATGAGAGGTAAAATTAGAGAACAGAGCTGTCTTCTTTCTCTCCATAAATGTTATCTCAGACCAGCCAAGTCCCCTCCATTCAAGCTTGAATGACACCCTTTCCTACACACAGCTACAACAGAGTCATCTGGAAGCAACAAAACCAGTTTGTGTCTATTTGGCCTCTGGGGTTTCAGTGGGAAAGGAAAACAAAGCTAAACCAAAACCAAAACAAACAAAAAAATGAGTGAGCATACTCATAGAGGCAAAGGGATCAGAGTTGTGGACCAACAGTGTAATTTACACACAGCTCCACACTGGTGCCCTGCATAAACAGACCCCTGCAGTAATGCTTTGTTATTATCTGGATTTCCATTTTCAGTAAGCACCAATATATTTGACACTCTTGAACTGTAACATTTCACCTTCTTCGGTAGAAAAAAAACCCCACAACAACAACAAAACAACCACATAAAGCACTTAATATTGACCCAAAATAAAGCTAAAATCTATCCATCAGCTCTTGCAGTATCCTCACCTTGTTTTGCACTGTCAAATGATTTTTTGGACTTCCCACTAACTTGTCTTGTTTATTCCACCAGCAAGATAACTGGACTGCTTATCAAGAAACTTTGTACCACCAGGAATTTGGGCCAAGAAAGAGAAGCAAGAGGTTGAGGCACTTCAGCTACTGAGGCAAGCAGGATTCAATGTCAAACTCACCCTAAAAGGGTATTTATTTCTTGTTTTGCTGGCCATTTAGGTTAACTCAAGCTGAAATACACAGTAACTTTTCATTTTGCCTTTGGAAATAGAACTAAACAATAGAGTGAATTTTTTCCCACTGCATTTTCCTTTGAAAAAACATGTTGAGTTTTACCCTTGACTGTCAATGGTGGGCAGGAAAGCAGCTGTGCTGGCAAAGGCCACGTGTTTGTAGACTGCCATAAGAGTAGGAATGTTGACCCCTTCTTCCCAGCTATTCTTCTCAACTCTTCAGATGGAATGAAAGAAATACAAAGACAAAAAACCTTTGCCCTTAAATTCAAAGCTCAAAAATCTGAAAAAATATTTCCTTGGTCACTTTTTTTAACTGCAGAAATAATCTAATGATCTTTGAGGGTGGTGGTGTTTATTTTGTTTGGGTTTGTGGTGGTGGTTTTTTTCCCTGTGATGCTGCAAATAACCAGAGGTCAGGAAGAGAAAAAAAGAGTCACTGCAAGGCACAGTGAGAGCAACATGCAAGGGACTGAGGCCACATAAGCTGGTCAAAGTCCCAGCAGGCAGTGTCTAATGTGGCAGAGAGAAGGAAGAACTTCAGCAGAGGGCAGCACTGCCATCAACCTCTCAGAGCAGCGTTAGGAAGGCAGTGACGCCTGACAGTCTGGAGAAGCAACAAGAAAAATAAGTGAAAAAAAGGATTTGCAGCTTTGTGAGAAGACAAGCTCTGCGTGTCTGTAACTGAGGGGTGTGTGGGGTACACGGGGTACAGAAGGAACTAAGGGGTGGACAGGCAAACACATTGCTCATACCAACAGCTTCCCCACCTCCTTCAGAGGTGCTTAACTGTGCTAAGCCACGTGCTGCCAGACACATCCACAAGCAAGTGATACCACTTCAGCTCATCCTTCACCCTAACCATTTGCTGTACCCATCTGCCATCCATCACTGACAGCCCCAGGCTCAGCCTTAAAGTCCTTGTCATGGGAGCCTCGTCCCAGGACTGAAAGAAACTGTGTGAGCTTTTCCACAGGAACACTAATAAACCTTGTAATAAATTAGGGACAACACACAGGCCTTCTTCTCGAGCCATATGGCAACAAATAACCAAGAGTACCCTGAAACACACCCACCCATATCAGGTGGGATGCCAGGACACTTAGTCCATCAGGTCATGAAGCCTTGGCACTGCTAGCCCATTGCTCTTGCTGGCAAGAGGGTAAATTGATCCAACAACGAAGGATTCTCTTTAACAGAAAAAGGCAGGTCTTACCTGGGATGAAGTGACCTGGAAGACCCTCAGGAAGGAAAACACTCCATTTTCTAAGTTCTGAAAAGGAGCAGCAAAGCATTGACATGTCCCAGCAGCACACCCTGCACCTGCAGCAGAGAGCTCAGCTCACAGCTGCTTAGAAAAACTCAGACTATCTGTATTTATAAGGCAAGCCCCACAGCTATTTTTTAAAGCCTGCCATCTGCACCTACAATGGCATGATGCATTTCACCTCAGGCCTAACAGCAACGACTTGGTAAACAACAGCATAAAACCTTTGGTCTTCTTTCTGCTGAGCTTGCTACACTTTCTTATCACCACTGTTTTCTCTCTACCCCTTCAACACTTCTTCTCCACCTCAAAAGCTCACCTTTTAACCTGAGGCTGCATTTAAACCCTACTTCATCAGGATGTCCTTCCTACACCTGCTTTCACTTACCTTGTTCTCCTCCCTTCCGGTGGAGGTTACATGCTCCTAATACTGTTTTTCTTTAGGGTTTCTATCAGTTACCATTTTAATTTCCTTCTGAGTCTTTAAAAATAGCATTTGTACTTTAAAATCTATTTTTAAGGTAGAGTCTCTGTGCAAAATAAAAATTATTTAAAAAATAAAAAGGAAGAATATAAATAAATTTCTTACTTTTCTACAGTTACTTCTAAGGAGAAATATTCCAGCACTGCACTAATAATAGTAATACCCAGAGAGGGACAATAAGGGAATCAGGGTCAAGTGATTCCCACGTAAAGAAAAACAAGAACAGTAACTCCCTTCAGCTTTGATAACCCCGTGGTACCTGCAACAGCAAGAGAACATATTTTGAATAGATGAAACTTCCTTGTACCTCTCCAAGTTAGCTGCTTCTAATAAAAGACACCTGTACCTCTGGTGCCCTCACCCTCAGTTCCAGGTGGAAGGCACATACACACATGCTTTAGAAGCCTCTTGCTATAAGGAATGGTTTACCACTATTATCTTAATGTTTTCCACTGGATAAAAGCTTTCCCCCAACAACAGTCTAATGTTTGCTTGGGACAGTGAGGATGCTTCAAGCCATTTTTACCAAACATGGGGACAGAAAGGGTTGGGGGGTGTCCATCCCTTTCCCAAGGGAGCAGAACCATGACAGCCACAGGTGCATTTGAGAAACTGAAAGCAAAATAGGGGCCTTGGCATCCATTTTTTTCACAGCAGCTGCTTGCTCTGTTTCACACAACCTTCTTACAAATAAACCTGAGTGTTCTGGGGATGGATATGCAGCCAATCAGCAAATCTCCCAACTGTTCTTTCTCTGAGGTCCTCTCAAAGAGAGGTAAAGGTGTTTGTGTATCAGATATCGCTTCTTTCTATATAGCCAGTGTTTCACCTGCAGGTCCCTGCTCATCAAATGACATGTCCAGGCTCTCACAGTATGAGACAATTGACAACTACTTCATCTCCTTGTAGCACATTTCCTGCCTGTGGTCAAAGAGCTTCTGAAAGGGGAAATTGGAAATCAGCTCCAGGGCAGATGCAATGGGATAATATTAACAGTCTTTATTGAGAGGCTCCCCACAGTAGCAGATCTTTGTTGTTTGGGATTTTTTTTTCCTTAAATATTTGTGTATCAAGTCTTTTATGATGCACTTCATACCATTGCAGGCTAATTGCTGAGACCATTAACTGAATGGAGGCAGACAAACAATCCCAGGGCATTTCCCCTCCTTCCCCTGCCCTCTGTTTGCAGCTCTACAGAAGTGAATGTGCTTCACGCTTTCATTTTTGTTTTTAGGTTCTTGCAGCAGCTGTCATCCAGAGCAAGATTTGGGGAGGAAACAAGGAAGAAAAGACAGGTCAGAAAGGAACAAGCTAAGCTCGTACCACACAAGTGTGGCATCAAAAGAAAAATTATTTGTAAAAAAAGCCACATGCACCATAGTACTCATTAATTAAGTACCACGGGGATCTGAACCCTCCACGAGCTGAAACTGCAAAGAGTGGCTATGCCTGATTGAAGGAGCATGCTCGTGTTCTGGATGGCCTCAAAGCAGTAGAGGAAGCAGTAGCTCATAAAGGATTGTGACAGCCAGAGAAGTGCCACCATAAAGAGCCAGCAGTGGCTTAGGCAGGGGAGATGCTCACACAGGTTCTGCGATAAGAAACTCATTCTGCAGCGTGCTATCCGAAGGGGCTGAACAGCAAACGTTCAAGCAGTGGTAGATCTTTCCAGCAAAGCTGAGATTCCTGAAAAATACTTTCATGCCACAGAACAAGAAAAGCAACAAGCTCCTGCATTAAGGCCACCGGGGCACAGTATTGCTCTTTCAAGGGGACAGAGGTGAGAAGAAAACCTTGCCCTTTATTCGTAAACCCAGCGGGTTCTGCAGGAATGACAGATAAGCACCAAACTCTAGAAGAGCAAACACAGGCTCTTGTGTGGCTCAGAGGAGCCTTTTGATATCCCATACACACAACTCCTTCCCTCTCCAGCCCCAGATTTGAATCTCCCAGCCCTTCCTAACCACAGATTCTATCATTGTTTAATTCACTAATAAACTGATTACGCAGCAAATCAGATCGCAAACTGGCCAAGGTCTAAATGAAGCTTTTGCCAATCCCTGACTTCCTACTGATATTTATAATCCCCAAATAACCCTTTGCTTGAACCTCTGGTTGCAGGCAGTGACTCAGCAGTTGCAGGGCTCCTATTAGTATTCTCAAAGCATTTCCAGAGCATTTTAAACTGACTGTCTCACTTGTGCTGTGATCAGACATAGCAGTTTGTGGTGAATTGCTCTGAGGAAGGTTACAGGTCTCCATAGGGACTACACATGATCTTTGAAAAGTGCATTTCCCTCTAGCAAGTCATAAATGCTCAGGAGAGTTGCTAAAGATCACACAAAATATATTATTGAATACTTTGATGCCATACTCTCATTCTGTGTTATCATATACCTAAAGTATATTAAAAGGTTCCCTAAATACCAAGTGCATTTGTGTGGAATAGATTTGTGTTTTCCAAAGGCAGAAGAATATAGCTTTGTATCATTTGAGGCTACGTAACACTTCTGCAATTCTGCAGAATGGATTATAAATGTTTGACAGTGAGGGGGTTTTTTTTCCCTTCTTCATCCACCCCACCCCCTCCCCCCCAGTACCAATGACTGTTCTGATAGACTTTAGTTAACTTCCTTGGATTGTTTTTTTCCTTGCTAATGGTCCGCAGTCAAAATGAAAAATAAGAACCTTCTGGATCTTGTCTTGATAAGGTCAGATTGTAGAATTTTTCTTTCCAGCAATTTAGCCAGGCTCTCTCCTTCCAGAATACATTTACTCAGTAATAAACATCTCCAGACAGCCAGGCTGTACAGGCTGGAAACAATTAAGCCAAAATTGGGGAAAGCAGCACATGAATAAGTATTCCACTTTAATGAAATTAGACTGAAAAATTCAGGAGCAAAGGAAGTAAAAGCATTTTCAAATTATATTAATTAGTAATATTTGTAAAAATCTGTGCTCATGCAGATACCTTATGCATTTTTTAATATGAAACTACACAAAAAAATTTGCTGGGTAATTACAAACCCAAAACTGGTGCAGTAAAAAAATTGGTGCTGTAAAGCTGTGGTCAAGCACCAGCCACACACCAACTTTTGGGGTACATAATTTAATGTCTAGTTGGAAACCCAAGGAAGTTTTGCCAATTTTCTTTAAACTACATAAAAGTCAGCCTGTCAAACAACAGGTGAAGAGAGTCGGTCTTACTAAAGTAGAAAAAGATTCAAAGCCTTCTTATTCCAGAAATAAGTTAACAACTTATGCTTTGAAGAAGAAGCATCTCTCAATTAGGTAAGCAGTTAAGTAAATATATTTTGCTGTCCCAGCTTGTTAGTGAGCCAAGTAAAATCCCTCTGAAACAACCCAGAGTTTCTGTCATCATGAACATTTCACTAGAACCTAAATTTTATGGGTTTCTATTTTGCATAAATGCATTTACCACTTAGATATCAGGTACTTAATTGCAAATCCATCACCTGTTTACTTGCAGTAAAAGAACAAAAAGCACCTGTGCTATTATTTTTAATTAGGTTATCCTCCTACACCTCCTCTGTCCAACATCCTCAAATAGTTACTACATGAATTCTAAAATAATTTAGAAATGAATAATTGTGCATCACACTTGTGACATCTCTTGGTGTTATTTTCTCAAGAGACTAAAAAAAAAAAAATAGAACAAAACTAAGCTTGGTTTTATAAAGCACTATTTCAATTTGGAAAGTTCACAGCAATTTCAAGAGGAATTAATGAATGTTGCTAATAGCTGGATCCGAGTTATAAGACATTAGAAGGACACAATCATGAGGAAAGGCAATATATAACCTTTAGATAGGACAATTAGAGATCAATTATTAGAGCCAGAGAAGAGCATTTGAAAGCAGCTTCTTCATTAATCAAAGATTATCTCAAATTAGAATGTTTAATTATTTGCCAAGGTTCTTTGTATATTCTTCTGCACAATAAAAAAAAAAAAAAGCCAGGGGCTTTTGGAAAAGTGCTAGCTTTTTCAACATTTAATTTTAACATGGTTTTAAAGCTAAAATACCAAATATTTCAAAGCACACGTAATACAGCAAAAGCAACATAACTCATAAAATCGTATCAAAAATGCCACAGCTGCTGGTTTTTAATACTGTGGGTATTGTTCACTCTTTGGATGCCTGGTTGCATGGAAAAACTGCTTCAGAGCAAAGGGTGAAAAAGGAAAAGATGTAAATATCCTAGACACCACAACGGTTTAGGGCGGGATTCTAGGGCCTAGCGTTAGATTTAGATCAAACTTGTAGGTCTCTGAGGTTTAGGCTCCCAACCCACTGAGTTTTGCCAAAACTGAGAGTGGGAGGAACATTGTGAACAAGCAGAGAAAGGGGATTAGACCCAGCTGGTGGGTAGAAAATGCTGTCCTCTAGCATCTGCTCCCCTGCCACTGCACAGAGAGCACCATTTCCCAGGGCAGAGGCAGTCCTCCAAATGCAGGCTGCACAACATGCTGGAGGTTTGTTCAGCGTTACCTTTCCTGGGCTTGTAGCCATCAGCCTCCAAATCACCACATGTATTTCTATACTCTGACAGCTTAAATGGTAGTTGGGAGGAGATACACCTGGGTTGGAGGAAAGGCCTTTTGCAAACAGGAATTTGGGGGAAACACAAGGGGAGGAGAGCTTTGCTCAGATCCCTCTGCAGTTTAGGCAGGTGCAAAGTACATGGCTCAGGAAGAATGATAACTGCTAATCACCCTTAGAAGAGCTGAAGCGCTTGGGCAAGTCCCCTCTAAACCAGCCCCGTTCAACCTGTGCTTGGCACACTCACCATTTGTCTCTGATGAGGAAGATAAATGCTTGGCAGGCACAACACGAGCTGTCCACGGGGCTGTGAGCACCTCAATACCTGCCCATGGATCTTCTTCGGGAGCTTGTCCCAGCACAGTGCCTGGGCAGTTATTCTTCAGTGACAGCCAGACACAGATATAGATGCAGTCTGGGGAACCAAGCTGTTCCTGTTACGAGACTCCTTTCTTACACAATTACATTTTTTTCTCATGGCCAACCTTATGTTCAAGCCACAATGACACCTTTTACATCTTTATTCCTCAGTAACGTGTATCCTCAAAGTGGAAACGGATTTCCTCTTTTCGTAGATGATCTTGTCTCCTCCAAAGATCCTGTCCTTTGTCAACTAGGTCAAGATGACCTTAAGCGTGCTCAGAGTCATTTGAATTAGATTTTTGCATATATTGCAACCACAAACCTTTCTGGTATAGCTCTGCTTTTAACAGAAATGCCTCCTGAGTAATAACACCCCCGAGATATTCTGATTAAAATCTACCACTGTTTGTGAGAAAGTATAGGAGCAACCTGGGACAAACAAATGGCTCTCCGTCTGTCTTTCACCACCTCTCTCCCCTACTGCCTGTTAGTTTTCCTGCTGGTATAGTAAAGATTCATCAAACACACACACTTTGGTGCAACAATCTACTCAGTCACCACTAAAGAACACGGCAGTGATACCTGTGGCACATGACAACTCCTGTTGCTGCAGTGCACCTTGTGGAGCATCCAGATGGTGAGGTGTGAGTTCAGGTGATGCAGAAGGGCTTGCTTCCCACGGAGCACTCAGCACGAGTTCAGAGAGGAGTTCCCCCACAGATGGCCACAAGAGAAGGCAGTATAGGGTATACCACGGTGACCCACTGATAAAAGCAGATAAATGCAAAGGAAGATGAAGTCAAGGACACAAGGAAATCCACACAATTATTTTCAATGGTCTAGAACTTTATGGAGACCAGAACTTAGTGTCCTGCAACACCTCTTGGCAGTGTCACCAGAACAAAGCAAATGTTTGACCCCATTCCACAGCAGATCGTGATGGGTGAGGGGTGCCAAGTGTGCCATCACGCTTTTATTTAATTGTTAGGGATTTTTTCCACTTTGAATTTTTTGACATTCTGCTAAATAGAAGGCAAAATGATTAATAGCTCCTTCTGTTGTGTGTTGTTTGCTGTTATTAAAGTCAATTCTTGGTCTCTTTTCTTTGACTCTAGAGAAAAAGTTATTTTCACACTTCCCACAGTTTTCTTAAATGCTTAAATTCTCACTAGTGCAAAATGAGGTGCTATTTAGAATTACTCAAATGTTCAGCTAAAAACAGTGCATGATATAATTACTGTATAGACTTTATTAAAGAGGCTGTAGCCAAAACAGCTATAGGGATACCGTGCAAACACATGTGAACATTTTATGTAATAAACAGAATATAATGTAGTTGTTCCCACACTGTTCCTATATTCTGTAGTAGTAAGAAAAGCATTCAATTCTGAGGAAACAAGACCATTGCTGTGGTATGTCTTACACCTTATTGATTCCTGGCTGCTTTCTCTGCCCTTTCAATCACACACTAATTGCCTTGGTGAGAGCAGATTTCAGGATGCTCAAGGTCAGTGCCACTCAACCCAACCATGCCAGACTCTACTCTGTTTGTTAATTATTTATGCCTCTTCACAGCATAAGTTACTTGTGCCACAGTGCCCTGCACTTCTCTTGCTGTACCAGAAGGCTTTATAGGCAAGATGCATCTCACAGGTTGAGGAAAGGAGCTAAAAGGTTGCAGTTCCACAATCACTTTAAATTTGGTGCAAGGCTTTGGCTACAGCTGACAGGTTTGATCTCTCTCTGTCTAAACTGTGTGCTCACCTCTCTTTTTTGCTAACACTAGCACTTCTATAACCAAACTATGAGCTGCAACTATATATATTGAATTGCTGGATTAATTTTCAGCCATATATCTGCAGGGGTGTTAGAACTCACATGGAGAAAATAGCAAGAATAAATATCTTGTCCAAAGTAGGGTCATACAGACTTCAGTTGTCCATAGTATTGCAGCCTAAATCAACCAGTCTAAGGGGGTGGCTCCTGCACTATGCAGCTCCATTTCTTGAATGCACAGAGTTTAGCAATGTAACACTGATGGGTATGGAAATATCTGGCTCAATAAAGAACATCTAAACCACAAGAGGTTGTCTGGCATATTTGAAAACTGCTAAAGAACTACTGGTTTTTTTACACGTAGTAAATTAATGTGGTTTTAGACTAAAGAAACAAAAACCCAGGCTCCCTCATGTTTTGGTTCAGGTCTGTGGTGACCCAATGGAAGGAGCTCCAAGTGATGGGTCAGATTTGAGGCCTCACTGTTCTCTACAGGCAAACTCTATGTTGTCTCTTTCTCAGCATGCTGAATCTTCCTCAAAAAAACCTCCAAACATGAAACAACTCTCACATATAACATAGGAGAAACTCAAAATTATTCTATAGACTGAATACTTGTGGAGGAAACACTTGGTGGGTTGAATATATACTCAATGAAAAAAATAATACTCTTATAAATTGAATTACATAGTAATATCTCTGAAACCTGAAAGTGGTTATGCTAGTAGAGATCTCTCAGTTCCCTGATATAGACTTACCAATTTGTGGCAAACGAGTCACCTTTGAGAGCTGCTCATTGACTTCAGCCAGAATTGGAGCCAAAACTGAGATCCAGTTGCACGATTTCTGTTATTATATCAGTATGGGGAAAATGACTAGTTCCACATTTTAAGAAAGAACATTATTTACTTGTAAATTACAACAACAACAACAAAAAGTACACCAATTCTACCATCTATTGGCATGAAAATTGCTTATTGATTCAAAGAAAATGTTAGAAATATTTTACATGAAATTACTGTGCTATAACTAGAGTTTATAGCACTGAGAACTTTTATGGAGAGATGTCAAAGGGAGGAAATTATGATAGAGAAAGACAAAATAGATTTTAAAGGTGCTTTGCAAAAAAAACTAAATGCAAAAGTTTGGGGTTTTTTTTAAATAAGGCTATTTCTGTTAAAGATATACAAAAATAAACATAATATTCTAGCTCATTTTAATTCATACCAGATCAACATCTATATAGAAATGAAATATTTTTTCTTCAGAAAGCAGAAGCATTTATAGCAGTTTAATATCAGAAAGAATTATTATAACAAACAATTCAGGGTAAAACAAATGCAAGCATTGTGGCTATGCTGCTGCATCACAGGGGTAGCTCTCAACCTGTTTAATCATTTCCATTCTCAGAGACACAGAAGTGTAAAAGAGGGTAAGAGAATCAGGAAAGAGATGGTACTTGTGCACCAGCACCAGCTTTCCCTTCTCAGTGCTGAATGGAACTGAGCACCCTACCTTGACTTCACAAAGTTATTCTTTGGGATTACTCACACACTTAAAATGAAACACTCAGTAGATGAAAGCCAGAGGTTGCCCCAAGTAACAACCCTTCCCTCTTCTACTGGTGAAAAAATAGTATTTCTTTTTCAGCAAAGCACTCGAGCACATAGGTTGATTCATCCAGGTCACCATAAATCAAAATACATATACACACACAGTCAAGTACATGCACAATTGCTTTGATGGAGCTAGGCCTGTATCAATAAGGGAGCTTCTTAAGGCTCTGTTAATCCTAGTTTATCACACATGAAGCCTTCAGTGCCAAAAGTGTGTCCAAGGCAGGGATCAGGAAGGGAATTAGCAGATATTTGGGTTTCTGAGGCCAACCTGTGTCCCCATGTCAGCTCAGATCTTTGTATCTCTTCATCACACTAAAGAACTAAAGGTGCTGGTTTACCAGGGGTTGTATTTCTCCCAAAGGGAACCCAAGAAATAAATGCTGTCAGAGTAACATTATCTCCAGTACCATGTTTCCAACCTATATAGCTATGGTGAGGGCACTGCTCTCCATGCAGTGAAACACTTTTTTTCCCCCACAAAAGGAGGTGAACAGGGGTTGGAGTGTTCTTTTTACCAAAATATGAGACTAGACAAACCCTTTTCACTTCACTGTCCAGTTTTTGCCTCCAAAAAGTTATTCTGTGCTCTCTTAATTAAGGTATAATGTGCTTCCTTACTGGAGTCAGCTGAAGAAGTTTACATCAGACAGATTTTGAGAGGCAGAGCCCATAAAAATGATGTTCCCTGACATATGTGCAGAGGCTGCATGTTTCTGGAAGAAAGTAAGTTTAACCTGACCTTGCAGGAACACATTCCCAACAACTTAGAGTGAAGGGCTCATCCATGTGCATGTTTCCACTGTCTTTTTCTGCCTGTGAGCTCTCCATCATCCTTCTCCTATATAAGATTGAAAAAAATAAGGCCATAACTTCACAGTCAGTTCCAAAACTAAGTTTAAGATTAACTTTTTGCAGCAGACCATACCTTCTCATTGTGAAATTTCAGAGCCTGCTATGAAATTATCACAATAACTCCCCAAAAGAAAACAAACAAATATATATATATATGTATATATATATATATATATATAAATTCCAAAACAGACACAAACAAACCAAAAAACCCAAACCAGTTCATATTTGCATAATTACAGGTGCTGGATCTGTGGTCAGCACTTCAAATTGTCCCAGCCTGTTAAACATATTAACCCTCTTTTGAAAATAAAATGCCTGTCTGAAGCACTTCTCTATACAATTCCCATTAAAAAATAAAAATAAGTCCCAGTTCAACCACTTGACAATTGGTTGCATACACAATGAGGCATTTCTCATTGTGTATGCACCATCTCATCACAGTATTCCAGGTTTAACCCCAAAATGTCCCCAGATACTCCTCTGCACTCCATTACAAATGCCTGGAAACAGAGTTTATTATTGAACTGCTTGATCACAGCTTTACAAAAGACAATACCATAATTTTCATGTCTTGGGAGCTGATGGGGAAAAACACCTCACTGCAGGTTATCACTAATTCTTATTAGTCAATATCTAATTTTGTTTTGTATCATACATGACATATTACTAATTTCAAGCCTCTCAGAGAAGTGCTAAGATTCGGTACCAACCGGTAAGGATCAGTCCTCCCAGCAAAGCTCTCAGCTTCACTGCAGGTTTTTTCTACTGCTCCTGTAGTGAAAAAGGTCTCTGAACACCACCAATAAAACCTCCTACATGTCCTCCCAATGCAAGTCTTAGGGGTTTCACTGCCAGACTAGTACTCTTTCTCCCCCAGCAGGTTGTGTTTATGGAAAGATATAAATATATATATATATGTGTGTGTGTGTACAGCTAAAAAACCTCACCCCTTCAACAAGAACTACTCGTGCTACGTTGATCATGGTGCTGGGGGTGAAGTGGCTGCTCAGCACACAGCACAGCAGAGATACACTGCAGAAGGTACTGCCCTCCAAAAGAGATCAGCAGTGTCCCCATGAACAAATAATTTCATCACAAGCTCAATAGGAAAATGAGTCCTGATTAAAAATGTTAATAATGAAAATGCTACAGAAATGGAAACATTCTAGAACATTCATGGTGGCAAAAGTCACATATACGTGTAGAAAAATGGAAGCTTTTATTTCATAAAAAATGATTTTAACACCATCTCAGTAATACGGAGTGTTCAGCTTTAAAAGTCTGATATCAGATGCTGAATGAATCAACAGTGTGTTGTGAAAAATTACATTCTCTACTCCCCTCTTTCTCTACTTTAGAAGGAGAAACAGGATTAGCAGAGAACACATCCACCTGCATATGAACATTTTCTAATTATTCATGTGGTTATAAACGACCTCTGGCAGCTCATAACGTGATGAAAACTGAAGATGAACAGTACATGCCATTGGCAAAATAGTGCAAAACCTTCCCCATTTCCCTCAAAATGAAATTTTTGGCCTCGCTGTTGCAAAGATATAAAACTGAACGCACAGTTTTATTAAGGTTTAAGATCTGCTCTTGTCTTGGCCATATACTTCCAGCACCTCTGCTGTGCCAACACTGATAATCGTGCAGTTAAGAAATTTGGGGTTTTTTTTAATCTTAATTTTCAGACATGCCAGCTCTTAATCCAGC
This sequence comes from Ceyx melanurus, assembly GCA_024611195.1. Taxonomy (NCBI): domain Eukaryota; kingdom Metazoa; phylum Chordata; class Aves; order Coraciiformes; family Alcedinidae; genus Ceyx; species Ceyx melanurus. The sequence continues at coordinate 124,684 of JANHGL010025567.1, forward strand.
TCACTATAAAGTCACTCAAAAATAGGACTGCTGACTTCCGTGGGAGATGCCTTGATGTTTTGCAAGACCTGCAGAATCATACACTAGCTGGTGGGAAGGCACCTCAAAAACCATATGGTTAAACCTTTCTTGGCAAAACCACAGTCTAGACAAGATATCCCAGCTGAATCCTACAAGCATCCAATGCTGGGGACTCCAGCACTTCCCTGGGGAGGGTATTTCAATGGCAGATTGAAAGAGGGGATGAAGGAATGATGAATTCAATGCTAATACATGGACCTGTTCACACCAGTGCAAGCTTGCATCCTGATTGATCCTCATCTGAGGCAGCAAAGATGTCCACACTACACAGCAACCTGTGCAATCCTTCACGTTGAGTTTCTCACTATTAACTGCAGTGCAAACACCACACAATACAAGAAAACAAATCGGTTCTGCCTGAAAACGAGAGCAGCAAACTTGTTAGCTGAGATGAAAGTCTCCATGTTTCCCTCAGAAACAAGCTTTACAGCTTAGTCATAAATACCCCCCGAATCTCCTTTTCTGATAGAAATGTGATACACGCCAATATATTTAATTTCTGGGTGGCACATGGAGCACTAGAAAATCAAATGAGCCCCCATGGCAAACCTACCACCAGAAGATGCAGTGTTAGTTTTTAGACACAGCTTACCTACAGGATCCTAACCCCAGCTGAGAGCTATCTCAGACATGATGTTTATTACAGCAGCTCACAAAATAAATTACATCACCCTACTACTGCCATTAAAATATGCTGTATCATTTTGTGGTACCAGTCCTAAATAAATATTTATGAATTTCTTAGTGATCTTGAATGGTGGTTATTTCACAATTTGCTTTGTTCAATAATCACATTAAGTTACAGATTGAAATATTAAACTTTTTCCCTATTATTTCTGTTTTCATAGGAAAATATCCTTATTGTCCTATTCTTTCACAATACTTATGCTATTCTGAGATTCCTTTAAGAATTCAGTAGGCATTTATTTTAAAAAAAATGCCTAAAAATATATACAGTTATTAAAGTAACATTAAGTGCTTTAATAATAATTTTTTGGTCAGGGCACACACATTATAAATCAATTAAAATGCTATATTAACCTTAAATTAAAAAGTAGAAAAATTGCAGTCATCAAGACAATTAGCCATCTTACTAAACTCTGTATTGGAAGTTTTAAATTCCCCGAGAAGATTTTACTGGAAGTGATACTTAACCTTTATATGTCATGATCTTGGAATGGCAAGGTCTACACTTCTATGGCCAGGCCAATTATCTCCAATTAAGCAATAAATGTGTAAGGCTTGTTCAGTGACAGTATAAATTCCCTAGCTTTATTCTATACCTTCAGAAACACACTAAGAGTTAAAAACCAGAATCATCTTCCAGTAACATTTTAATGAAAAACACCTTTATGCAACTTCACCGTTTAATACCTTTCATTTAAATAGGTTTTACAGCAGCACTAAAGAATAAAACTGCTTGGCTACTTTAATCTGAAATAGCAAGCATATTGCCCTAGTTAAAACACCCCTGTAAGGCACTACCTGCCATGTATATTTCTTCTGGACAATGACCATATAAAAGATTAACATATTGAGTGTGTTCATTATAAAACATGATATTTATTGGAGCAGTTCCTTAATTTATTTATTTATTTTAATTTACTATCAAGGATCACAATCACCTACCCTGTAGGAACAATAGTAATATATCTGCAACACAGCTACTCACGTGGTTCTTTTGGTTTTATTATTCAAGAGGTATACGAAATAGATCTAAGACACATGCTGAGATTTATTTTTTCTTTTCCAAGGTGGCATAAAAAAGTTATTCAGTTTTTCCCATTAGTAAATATTCTCCTGAAGTATTTTTTTCAGGGAAAATATATTAATTACAAAGGGGCTATATGGGCTATTCTGGCATTATCAGGGCATGACAGAAGAGATCCAAGGGGTGGGAGAAAAGTGAGATACAGTGTTCTCTTAGATTTTCACTGAGCATGTTCAAGCCACTTACAGCTAAGTGCCTGACAATCCCAGTGTGAACAGAAGTTTTCAGATTCACAGAAAGGTTGTGAATCCTTTCCATGACCTCCCAAAAAATCAGATTTATTTTTTTTTTTTATTGTGTAGGGAGAGAAGGCAATACAGGGAAAATAAATGACAAACAATTTTACAAAGTGCAGCATGGCATTTACTACCATCTGATGTTCCTGTTAAGCACACTTATGTACTTATTCCTCCAATAGATGTTTCCCAAAGTGAGTCTTGCAAATAATAGTGAAATAAAAGATCATAGAAACCATCTCCTTTCCTTACTACCAATGACTTTATATCACTTTTTATGCATAGACACTTCTTTTTTTTACCATTGCATTTCATTGCAAACTTCAGGACCAGATCAGTCCTGGTGTATTCATATCACATTCATTAGGGTTCACCTGGGTGATGCTTTCCAACCCCAGGACACCAAGCTTTCTAAATTCACAGGGCCAATGCAATTGATGAGCCTCACCAAAAACACACTGAGAATTCAGGTTTGCCAGACTTGCAAGAGCCAATGATAAAAAAAATTACCCAAAATACTTAATGCTACTTCTGCATATAAGTCCTCTGTTGTTTCATGCACTGCTTTCTGTGGTTTGCATTGCTATCTGTGTGTAAAATTCAGTGCATGTTGACTGGCACTAAGAAACCTGGGTTTAATCACTCCAAACAGGCAGAAAGGACTCCAAAGCACCAGACAGCTGGGCAAGGGATAACACAGATTGCTGGATGGAGCCACTAGCCACGTTTGTCTGCCCTCCATCTTACTAGCACAGGGGAACTCACTGGGCTTAACATTAACCAAAAAGAGAAAACAATAGTACCAGCTGCCAGGCAGCCTCAGAGAAAGTACCTTATTATTTACAGCAGAGAAAAAAAAAATAAATAATTTGTCCTTAAGTATTTTCAAATGGTTTAGATCCATTATTTAAAATTTGCTAAATAAAGCTGTTAGGCTGGAAAACTTTGCCATTCTATATTAAAATAAAAGCTTTTGCTGACATTACATGTATTTTAGAATCACAGAACTCTTTAGGTCAGAAGGGACACTTAAGATGAAGTCCAAATGTTAACCAGGATCTGCCAGGTCACCATTAGACCATGTCCCTCAGCACCCCATTTACATATCTTTTAAATCCCTCCAGGGATGAAGACTACACCACTTCCCTAGGCAGTCTGGTCCAGGGCTAGACAACCCTTCCAGGAACAACATTTTTCATAATAACCAGCCTAAGCCTCCCTTGATGCAGCTTGAGGCCATTTCCTCTTGTCCTACCACTTGTTAATTGGGAGAACAAAGTGACCCCCACATGGCCTCAACCTCCTTCCAAGGAGTTGTAGAGAGCCACAAAGTCTCCCCTGAGCCTCCATTTCTCCAGGCTAAACAATCCTGGGTCCCTCAACTGCTCCTCAGAAGACTTGTTCTCTAGACCCTGCACCAGCTTCATTGCCCTTCTTTGGGCACTCTCCAACATCTTAATGTCTTCTTTGGAGTGAGGGGCCCAAAACTGAACCCAGGATTTGAGGCGTGACCTCACCAGTGCCGAGCACAGGGGGATGATCACTTGCTTAGTCCTGCTGGCCACACTAATGCTGATAGAGGCCAGGATGCTGGTGGCCTTCTTAGCCACTTGGGCACACACTGACTCAACTTCAACCAACACCCCCAGACCCATTTCCACCAGTCAGCCTTCCAGCCACACTTCCCCAAGCCTGGAGTGTTGTAGGGAGTTGTTGGGACTCAAGTCCAGGACCCAGCATTTGGCCATGTTGAAATTCATACCTTGGGCCTAGGCCCATCAATCCAGCCTGTCTAGTTCACCCTGTACTGTCTCCCTACCTTCAAGCAGCTCAAACACTTGCCTAACTTAAGTGTCATCTGCAAACTTACTGAGAGTGTCCTTGATTATTGTCCTCAATTTCATTGCAAGGTTCCAAAGCATATGTGCATATATTATATGTAGTATATTAATATCTTTATATTATGGCCATCCCACAGAATTAGGTTTTAACATGACTTTAAAAGAGCCTACGTTTGTTAATTAGATTCTCGAGTACCCAGAAACTCTGATATTTCCTCTCAGTCAGAATCCCATTGGCAAAGTAATAGTAAAAAGACTCCGTGGAGATATCCCTTACTTTCAGTTGTCTCCTTGTTTTTTGTGAAGTGCTACACTTCATACTCAAAGTGTAATTTATATTCAAGGATACGCAGGTCACTCATAACCAGAGAGATGCACGTATTATGATGCAGCCTTCACAGCAGAATTTTTTCATGGTGGATAATTGAAAAAGAAAGGGCTAACATCTGTGCAACAGCTTCAAGACATGTACTGCAACTCTACTCCCACCTCCATTTCTCACTGGTTCAGGTGGTGAACCTATAAGACTGCTCTCCTTAGTGGAAACTTTGTGCAGAGTTTCAAAAGGAGCTATTGAACATGTTTAATAACCATTCTCCTCTCAGCATCTTTGAATCCTTCCAAGAGACTGCTTTGCCTGGCTCTCAGTAGAAAGGAAAAGGATTCAGCTAAAAATCTATGATGCTTCCCACCTCCTCTTTCCTGTTACCTTCTCCATGGAGTTTAAAAATTAAGCCAATGCAGTAGAACAGGGGTGATTCTGTGATAGAAATGTGGCTCTTCACTTCCAAAGGAAGGAAATGGAGGCGTTTCTTGTAGCACAGTTTAAGATCAATCATAACAGGTGAAAAAAAAAGAATCCTTTTTTCCAGTTTGCCCTTGTTTGGCTCTAGCTGAATGCATTTTACAGCAATTTAACTTTATAACAAGAGAAAACAAACACACAATATCCATACCTATAAATCAGAGCCTTAAATGTACAGATACATCAGCTGGACATAGGGAAGTAGCTAGACTGTTAACACAGCCTAAATTTCATAGATAGCATTTCCTGATAAACTATTTTACAATGCAGTCTTTTTATTGCCATGGCACTGGTAATTGTGATAACACTTCTTATTAACTACATCAAATATCAGAAATACATCTGTTTGAAATCTTTGTTGAAAGCCCGATTGCAATGCCATGGAGTCCATCAGAAAGCAGGTGGAGGCTTTGAGACCACATGAAACATATTCCCAGAAAATTTATCATTTGTAGTGTGAGGATTTCTATATAGTGCATGTTACATAGGGCACATTCTCCTTGTACTTGGCTACCATATACAACATAACCTACAGTTGATTTGCATCCATGGCAAGAGCACAGCTTCATCAGTGCCATGAGAATTTAAGGCATTGTGATCTGATCCCCAGTGCTCTTCTTAAACCAGCATTAGCTCTCATCTGTCTCCAAGACAAGCTGATGGAATTAAGAAGTCACCAAGCAAGGAGAGCAGCTGGCTCAACTTGCAGTTGTGTGTCAGCTGCAAGCCTGGAGCAAACAAAATGTCCTGAGCCTCTACCTTCTTACGTACCCCTGACATAGACAGCATCTTTATTTGGCATACAACTCTTCAAGGAAACAGTGGTAAAGAAAAAAGAAAGAAAAAAAAAAGAAAGAAAAAAAAAAAGAAAAAAAAAAGATAAAAAGCCTGCCAATTTTGTCTAATGTTCTTCCCAGAGCAGAATCAGAGAAGAACTATAGATCTCAGCATCACTTTGCTAACCTCCCTCCCAAGACAGAGTATGTCTTGAATGGGAGGAATACAACAGCAGAAAGCTGAAAAATCAACCATGAAAGTGCTTCTAATGAAGTATTATTACCACTGCTTAAGATGTCAGAATCCAGAAAAATCTGAAATTTCATCAAATATGCCTCTCTCTCACTGTGAGTAATCTCTGGAACATTTACAGTTTTTCTCATGTAGGTTACACTTCAGATCAGAAAATAATCTTGTGGCTGTGCTTAGAATAATCTTCATAAAAGCATAAAATCCATCTGTATGAGGAGCACCAAAAAGGATTGCTGAGAGACTGCTTAGGACCAACACCAGCTTTTTGCTGTGCCCATGACCAGGAGGAGACTGTCACCACCCATTCTAACCATTGCCACCACCTCATTTGAGCTCTTATGGGACAGATAAGCAAAAGAGCAAAGATAAAATTGCACCGACAATTATACACTTGGCATTTCTTAATTATGACGTGTTTAACTTCACAATTAAAATATTGCTTAGCCAATAGAGTTATTTTTCATGTAATATATGCTTTATATGTAATGTTTTATTAATATATATGGAGCTGCAGTACTAAAATCAATGCAAATATCTTAAAAATACTTAAAATTTATTTGATTAACTGAAGCTCCCTATGTAAATCTACTCATTTCAATTTAATGTCTTTACTTGATATTTTTTATTTCTTTGTCCTGCTTTGGTCAGGCTTATGAATGATTCCAAATTGTGAAAACAATTATTGCAAAGTGTCTCTGATGGGACGTACTGAGTCTATGTGATTAAGAACATGAAAATAAGGATTTTAAGTTTTTTGCATATATCCAAGACAATCAAATTAGGATTATTTTCAGCAGCTTGAGAACTGTTTTTTTGATTCTGTGCTCAGTATCACTTTCTCCTTCAGCATGAGATTTCTTCTAGAATGCCTCCAAGAGTAACAGCTTTTGCAGGAATTTCCCATTGATTAAGTTTATAAATTTCAAGGACATTTTAGGATTGTCAGCATGAGGCCACCAGTGTTATGTCACTCAAACTGAAGTCCTTTCTGATAACACAGCATTTTCCCCCAATATTACTGACAGGTGTCTCAAGAGCAAGTCACCTGTTCCATTCAGTGGTCTGTAGCTGATACTTATTTTATATTCTAGAACATTACTCCACAATAATTTTAAATTATTTCTCCCTTCAATGGTTTTGAAACAGATAAAGCCATTTGTAACACAAGCCAGACAATTTTTATACCGTGGCAGCACATCCCACATCCCACATTTTTCTCTTCTGCAAGGGTTTCACTCGCAGCAGGAGCAAGACACCTATTTAATATCATCCAGGGTAAATCTCACCAATTTTTTGCATTCAATTTAGTACAGAATGCAATGAGGTTCTAAACATTTAAATTAAAGGCACCCCACGTGGCTCTATCTTACTGAACAGTTTGCCAATTCAAAGGGATGTCAGGAAGAAGCACCGTTTAACTAGCTGCGATATGCATTGATTTTATGAAAGATTAAGTTTTGCCAAATAGCAAGATGAAAAATTTAGGCTTCAGAAATTTGCTTGACATAAAGGAATGAACGGTGGAGATTCATTAATCAAAGTCTATAAGGACATTATTAATAACCTTCCTTGCTAGTTATAAAGGAAAACAGTGATATTTTAAAACATTTAGAACATTCAGGGTACCTGCAGGAATTGCCTTTGTTAGAAACTACCTTCATACTTAAGCTCCACTAATAAAAAAGAAAATTGCTGATGTCAGTTTGAGGAAAATATAAGAGTAATTTGGGCAAAGATGTACTTGCAAAAATGCATGGTGCATGAAAGCATCAGAGAGTAGTTATTTGGAGCTTTCCTTGGGCTGTATCTATTGATACAACCTACCACATTAAAAAGTTGTGCAGAGACAACTGGGTTTTAGTAGAGTGCAAACCAAGTCTTTAGATTCTGCACAGCAAACTTATTATTCTTTTTAAATAGTCGATAAAATACATATAGCTATACCTATCTAAACCTCATGTGATCTAATCTTGACAGTGAACTCAGTATTTTGGAGAGAGTGACAGGTTTTTGTGGTTAAAGATTTATTCTGGTCTAATTTTTAATGTACAAAAAAAGTAGTGCTTGGAAAGAATTTGAAAAATGTCATTCCCAGCTCTAAAAGGATTCAGGGTGAACAAAATTCCAGAAACAAATATACAACATTGACCATTAGGTTATTGGAGAGTTGGTTCAACCAATGTTTTTTCCTAAACTTTGATGCATATTATATAAAATTATATTTACATTAAATGATAAACATATGAATGAACTCAGACTTTTTATGACTCTTCATCCAAGTAGAAAACACATATTTTTCAGTTTACATAGCTTGTTTGTCAGCTGCACAGTCCTAATCCTTTTAAGTTTTACTTTCAATCTTCTTCTTTCTCTGCAAGACTATTCTGCACAGAATTTGGTGAGGACGTTCACAAAGCATATTACTTAAAAAAAAACCCTCAATATTTCAATGTTTTTGTTCTGTTGAATTTGTGAAGGTAACATTAACAAAATTATGGCCTTTTTTTTGGCAAGGCCTTGAAGTAGAACCACTAAATTATCTTTACTGTACCATAATGTGCCTCTACAACGGTACTGAGTAAAAGCAATCAGGCCACATTTTCCACTCATGCTTATGTAAATCAAAAATAAATCATTTGAAGCCAGCAGGCATGACCCAGTGAGAACAAGTTCCCAGCTGTTAACTATGGGCTTAGTCGGGAAAGATTTGTTGGATTCTGTGGTTTACGCTAAATGCGAGTAAAGAGCAGATCTATCTTTGCTCCCAGTTTATAGAACACGCCTGGAATTTTGGGGGTTGTAATATCCATTATCACTTTGTTCTGCCCTGGGTGTATACAGACTGTTAATTGCTGTCAGTAGAAGGAGTTGTGATCCCATTCAAGCTTTGATTCAGACCTGATGCTCACTGACATCCTCCTGGCGCAGGAACATCCTCTTCTCTACACTGATCACACACAATGGAGGCAATTTACTGACAAACCAGAGAGCCAGGGAAATAGTGTATCCTTATTTTACCATTCTTTTGCATTTCTTTCTTCATGGTTCAAGCTAAAACTCCCAACCCTGAGCAGCTTCAAGTACCTGATCCTCTTTTTCCACTCCATTTATCCTACCATCTGTCTTGGAGCTGCCTGTTGCAGGCTGTCCTATGAATCAGCAGGGTTTGGAGGAAAAAAAACCAACAAGCCATCATGCCACAGGGTTGAAGGGCAGTATCAAAACACATTTTACATTTCTTGATGTCTTATTTATCTATTTGCAAAATATCCTAATCAGAGTCTATCTGATCTAACCTGGCTTGCCTTGTGGCTATTTGGAACATCACATTTTATATGTCTGAGGAGAGACAAATAAGGCTGTCTGGGCTGGATAAGGGTAGAGACTTTATAGAGTTTCCCTACACAGTGACAGATGAACATACATTCCTCCTCATACAGGCAGAGTGCATGCAAACATCAAAATCAAATTCAATTTCTTCTCTATCAAATAAAACAGAGCATACTGTATATCCACAAGCAACCAGTGTTATCTACTCAGGCACTGATATTTCTGATCTCCTAAACCTTGTTAGTTTGGCCTTTGGAATATCTTTCTCTGTGACTAGATAGCAGAGATATTGTGGTCAAATATATGGGTTTATCAGTTCATACACAACCATTAGATGATCCTGCTCAGGCAGGGGGGTTGGACTAGTTGATCTTCTAGGTCCCTTCCAGCCCCTAATTTCTGTGATTCTGTGATTAATGCCTAGGCACTGATACTGGGAAAAACAGATCCTTTCTGGTCTACAACCCAAAATCTGTTAAATAAAATAACATCAAATTAGAAGGAACAGGTTCTGCCTTTCCATCTCTAAATGTACTAAAGTTTATCCAAAACTCCTTAGTACAAAAAGACATGCAGTATCAAATGTAAAATAAAAGCTTCTCCACAGAAGCTGCTGAATCACTGGTTAATAAAGATGGCATTTAACTAAAGCATGATTTTTTCCTTTGTACATAACTTTCTGGAGAATAAAACATAATAGCTGCTTCAAAAACATATCTTCCAAAACTAATATTTCCATTTAATAAAGCAGATGCATTAAGAGACCAAGGCCTTATTCAATCCAAGCATTTAAATTACTTAATGGAATGTAAAACAGAAGCAAAACATTAAACTAATGGCTATCAGCAGTCCTGAACTGCCTTCAGGTACTTTCTGGACAACAGTCATCAGTCAAACCCAACTTCCAGAGCTCTGCACCTGAACAGCTGCTGGTAAAGTCCACGGCTGGTGCTGTGCTAAGAGGCTCAGCCCCATTGTTCCCACACAGACTTCAGAGCTCTGTTCCTCTCTGTTTAAAAGCTTTTTATAATCTACCAGACTAACTACACCTGTTCTAAGTCAGCCTATTTGTGCTCCCTGTGCTGGATCCTGGTCTCTACAGGTCACACTTAAGCATATGGGACCATTTCACCATCCCTCTTGCAGAGCCAAGGCTTCAGTCTGGCTTCCACCACCATCAGCCTTGTTCTTTCACAAGTCTGGCTTTGTTTAAAAGCCACTTAATTAAGGTCTAGTGTCTGCTTTTATGAACAGACATTAGTATATGTTTGGTTTTTATTATTGAAGAGTTATACTTTCCAGTAAAAAAATAATAATAACTTCTATAGGTTTCTTTATATGATTAATCCCATTTTTAAACATAGCAGAGGCAAGTAATAGTCAGAGTTCACCTCTTCTTGAGTCCTGGAATCAGGAATCATTCAAGCAAGTAAACTCAAAACAGCTGCAGTAATTGGCTGAAATTGCCACTTTTAATGACACAAATTACACCAGAGTGATGTTTAATGAAAGCTACAATTCCCAGCTTCTATATGCAAAATTTAAAACATTCTCCTAAATTGTGTTGACCTCTCTTGTTTAATACCCTGCTAATCTTTGAAAATTGGAAACAAATGCTTCAATTAAGAGACAATTAATTGACAATTAATCCAACAATAAGCAGATGGCCAGAAAGAGCATCCTGCTATTAAATGAATCAAATGTGAGAGGGAGCACTTGACCTTTCTTGTGTAAAGACTTCTCCCCTTCCCCCCCAAAAAACCCCAATTTTCTTAAAACAAGAGTAAAAGTGCATGGATTTTTGTTTTTTGTATCATACTGTGCAGAGCTATAACTTTGAAAAATGAAAATAAAAAGCTTATTTACATCAGGATTTTGGTCTAGGGGAGAGGAATCGTGAATCAGGCTGGGAAGAGAGCGCAGGAGCACGAGAGGATTTACAGTGGCTGCTACACCCCAAGGCCTCATAGAAGAAAATAACGCTGCCATTCTCATCACAACTGCAGATGATCTCATAAAGGGCTTGTCGACATGGGGAGGTCAGCTCAGAACAAGCTCTGTTATGAATTTCAAGTGCAGTTGCACCTTTGGTAAGCTCCCCGTGCAGAACAGCAGGTGCTTTTCCATGGTTTTGAAGGATGGATGGGACGTACGGAGAGGCTGGGGGTGGAAAAGCTCGCTCTGAGCCCTGGGCATTATCGGAAGGTGGCACTGAAAGCACAAAGCTGAGGTGGAGGATGTGCCTCCTGCAGGGAGATTTGCATCGTGTCACACCCCCCCCTCAGCTGTTCTGCTGTTTGGCACCCTGGCAGGGATAACTCTTCACAATCATCTTTCCAGTCCTCCCGCAATAACATCCCGATGCAGATTAGCCTAAGGGTTTATGATGATACCTTAGTGTATATCTAACCATTTTGCAGGGGACTATGAAAACAAGCCTTGAATTCCATAGCAAAACTCCTTCAACCAAACCAGGGCTTCACTCTAAATAGCTCAAAAGATCAAAGCCAGGTTCTCAGTGACATTGGGGATATTTTCAGATAACTTCAAAAAATGGTCCTTCTTCAGCTCTTTGCTTCTTTGAGAAGATAGGTAAAATTCTAATTTTTTTTCAAAGAACTGTCACATGTGTAAATATAAATTTATGCTGAATTTGTAATGTGGTGCACAGAAAAGACATCCCAGGCCAAAAGAATTATGTTTATGGGATATTAAGATATAAATTTTTTTAGAAACAAAGAAATTGTCTCAAATAAATTGCAAATGATAAATTGATGATAAAAAAACCCCCGTATATATTTTACCAAGGTGAGAGTTCCTGGCTAAGAACTTGACCTACAGATAAGCCAATTTCGCTGTTATCCAAATTTTTATTTAACCCAGGTGAAAAAAAAAAAAATAACATGGTTAATGATCAAGACATATAAATAAAACATTTCAGTCATCCTCCAGATAGCACTGCAGGAGCTCTTTCTGTGTTTCATTTAGTAGTGTGTGCTATGCAGCCTGGCTGTGACTTCATTGGTGATTTATCCTGCATAACTCTTGACACCTTGTGTGGCAGAAGCACACCTGGCTTTCTAGGGCTGTGGCATAGGTGAAGCAAGCAGGCTAATCACTATGTATACCTGGAGCTGAGTTCTCTTAATATTCATCAGATACTCCTGCTCTTTATTTCAATGTGTGTCTCTTAATCCCACCATGAGGACAACTTAATCCAAAAGCCAGAGCAGCAAGACCATTAAACAAATTCATGAATACTTTCCTCATAATATTCATCTTTCCTATGTCAACATAATAGTGATTTTCCTTTAATATTAATAATACATTTGTACTTGAAAAAATTTTTCTTAAGTTAAACAACTAAATAAAAGTTGCTGTATAAAATCAGATGTATTCTCTGACTTGAGCTTGGACACAACGGTGTCTCCTGAAGTTGTGAAAGTCTAGACAAAAGTTTGCATGGTTTAGATAAGAAATGTGTAGAGGAATCATTAAGTTGGGTTTCTTTAGTTCTTGGAAAGTGGAAAACATAATGGAACTAGAAAAACCCTTGAACAGCATCAGGACAAATCTGTTTATATCTATCAGCAATTCTAGAAGGAACCAGACAGTAAATAATGTGACAGTACAGAAAGGTGGCTGTGGGTGGAGCCTACAGGAGTGGCATACTCAGTACTATCTTAGCCCAGAAGTGGAGACAATCAGCTTTTAGTTCAAAGAAATGTTCTTTTAGATAGGATAAAGTTCTTAGCCAGACCTCTCAAATCTTAAGTATTAACAATTTTACCACCACATTTTGATTCTTGCTCAATTTCCTCCTGCTCAGGCTTAGGACTTGAAGTAATAATAACAGATTTTCAATAAGTTTGTGATGTTCAGAGCCACAGAAGAAGTAGTTTGGGTTTGTTTTTTTTTACACTTGAATAGTGAAGATTTGATTACCCAAGTAATTATTTCAGTTGTTTTTGCTTTCAAGAACAGAGGTCTTGTTACTGATTACTGAAATATCTTCCTTTTTGCCAAATCTAGCCATAAATGGTTAGTCAAACAACTTGTGTTAGAGAACTCTACAAACCCCTTTAAAATTGGAGCTTTGGTTCAATTTCAGTCTTTAATTAAACTTTAAGAATCCCCCAGCAGTTTTGTGCCTGTCTTTTCACTCGGAACATCTCAATCAATCCCCAGTTGGAGTGCTGCACAGTGCTGAGTCTCCACACTCATTAGCAGATGCCATATAGGTGGAAAAAAAAAAAAACAACAAACATAACAAAATACAGAATATGATCCTGGAAAATTTATACATAAAAATGTGCCAAGCTGGTCTCCACATTGGAATTTTAAAATATTTTAGTTGTCCTCCAATATGAAAGACATAAAAAAGATTTTTTTAAAAGACTCAGTTATTATTAATATCATGACATATTTTATTTTTAGACTTTTTAACTTTCAGATTTCTATTTCAAAATGCCTTTTCCAACTTTATGTTTTAATAAAGGAGTTTAAAAAGTAAAAAAAACATAAAGGAAACAAACAAATATCAAAAGCATGAAAATTAGAAGGTTATTTTAATATGAAGTAAGTTTTCTTGGGAAATCTATTTTTAATTTTCATCCCAAAAAGTGATTAGAAAAAACTATAGATTAGCAAGACATAACAACTTATAGTCATGCTGTATAATGTCAATTTTAGGTAAATATTGTTCTGGTGGGGTTTTTTTAAATAATCTAATTTTCTTAATGTCTTGAAAACAAAATTTCTTCTGAGCACTATTAGTTGTTTAATATTGTCAAGATTAAGGTTTGAATATTAGACATAGATGATTTCATTACTGTAGTAATCAAGATAATTAGAAAAAAAGTTTTCTTATTTCCACGCTGCGCTTTTAAAATGTCTGGCAAAGCGGTTATGACAACCATTCATATAACATACCTTTAAGTATTCATTATTATATTAGCATGATATAGTATGAGAATAATCCAGACATATTCCAAACGACCAGAAGAAATTTGGACAAAAAAATCTTGGCAATATTTTGAGTGCACGAGAGCATCTGTGTAATTCCTTAACCTTTGGGTTCCAGGCTCAATGTACATATCTAATGACACCAAAACTCGGGGTTTACCTGATGCAATTCACCACCACTCTGTAGCACCCATCACCACGACCAATTAAGCTGAGTGCTCCCCAACACCACACTGAGATCAAAGTCAGAGACACTGGCAAATCCAAGTGTCCTTGATTTGCTTTATCAGCAAAGGTATGTGAAATAATAAAATACATAACTAAGTTTACTATTTACTGTTTACTATTCCAACATTAACAATACCTAAAGGTGATGTATCCTTTCACTGCAGCTCTCTGAAGGATTTGTACGAAGCTGATACAATCCAGGGGCCAGACACAGAGTAGAGATCTAAAGGGACTGATGCTCAGTGATGGGTTGTGCTCTCTTCTGCAAATTAAAAAAAAAAAAAAAAGAAACAGATGAACAGGTTTTTTCAGTCTTTTGCCCTCATTTTCCTTTGTTGCTACTGGAACACAGGCTTAACTGGGTTTTTTTGTAGCCCTTCATCAAGTGTTGGCAGCTTATCTCCAGCTCCAAGGCAGGATACGGGTTAGCAGAGAATTAGCTCTGTGTCATCTTCACTTGAGACCAAAAAAACATTCCGTCAGCTAATGAAAGATACAGTAGACCTGGCAGTTTATTATAAACCCCGTGCAGTCATAAATGGTCCCAACAAGCAGGTACACACTTGTGAAGCTCTCTGATCTGCAGTCAGGCATTTCAGGGATAATGTTCCCATTAGATGCCACTCTGTCCTTTACTAATCTCCTGTCAGCTGAATTCTCCTTGCTCTTCTCCATTGTGCACCGTGTAACATTGTAGAAATCCTTAATTAGACACCAAGGCAGGTTACAAAGGTGTGATGTCACTGATGAGTCAGCATTTCAGCTAAGAGTTGCCACAGCTTTTTACTTTAAATCCCAACCTCGAGAAGTATCTGGCTCTGTAGCTCACTTTCTGGGTCTTTGAAATGCAAATTAGTAAGTCCAGTAAGCTGAAATTTTCTGAATTACTCAGAAGTGTCAGAACAAGAAAGGCATTGAAAGTGGAATGCCCTATTTAAAAAAAAAATTTCAAAAAGATCATGGTGGAAAACATGGAGTTTGTCACTTGAAAGTCTTAAAAATGTGGTCTGCCTAATCACAGTTATCAAACTTTTCTGAGTAATGTACAGGTATAAAAGTGTCCTTAGTCAAAATATACAGTTTGCACCCAGTTCACCAAAAACCCTCTTTCCTGGTTTGATGTATGGAGTGGTGCATGTGTGGTGGTGCAAAGAGTGATGAGCTTGACAAGTTAAGGGTCAAATCCCCAAAGCCAGCTTTATTCAACCATGATTCACATTATATCAATTAATAATAAATATTAAATTCATAATTAATGATTATTATTCATCCAATTCACATTATGCTTCAGTGGTGCACATGAAAAGCGACCTTAGACTCATGTAAGTCCCACTTCTATGAGAAGAGGTGAGCAAACGTTTGAGAAACCCATTGACTGGGTGCTTCTCTGACAGACTGCTTCCTCCCATACAATAATTAGTAGGAGTTAATTCAACAGAAGAATTTGTTCCTATAAGATTTTTTTAGAAGCGGTGGCCTTCAAAGCCCACACCAACCAGAAATATCCTACACAGTCATTAATCATTAAGTATGATTCACCAGATCTAAATGTTATACAAAAATATCAATGTGGACACTCATTCCCAGACATGTGACATCTGATCTCCCCCTTTTCCAGAGTGGTTTAATACAGTGGTGGTATAGCCTTTTTCTCTCACAGATACAGGGCCACGTCCCCTTTTCCTGGCTGCCTCTGCTCATTTTCCCTCTCCAGCTCCATACTTAGTGTTCTAAGCCTTCATGCAAGTTGTCAGCTACATCAGTCTGCAAATAAAACACGTCACAAGACAGAGACCTTTCCTTAGGTGAACAGGATAAAGGGGTAGAAAAAGTGCACTGGCAACTGCTTATAATTTATTTGCCTTTTTCAAGGCAAATAGATTGTGTTGTGGTAACTTTTCTGAACTGACATCAAGGTTAATCTCAAGGTGGATGCTTTTTATATGGCTGTAAAAGCCTGTTAGTTTTCTAACCCACTAAATATTTCTGGAGAGTCAAGATGCACAATGGGATGGCTGCTGCCATCAGGGCTTGGAAGGTGCTTGAGATGAGCTCTGGATGACAGCACCCTCTGCCTTGTCATCTAGGACCCTTTCTGCCCTCATGCTCCACCTGGGGAATGCTACCTGGGCAAAGAGTGGCCTGCCTTTCAAACAGAGCCCAAACGTATTTCCCTGTGGAAATACACAAATCACTCAAGAATTTGGAGATAGAACTGCCTGAAGGAGAATGGATGCCATCAGAAATCCTACAGCAGCTCCTTAGAGATGAGTTGGCATTACTCACCAGAGTCAACGTAGGATCCCATAGACTGGTAAAAGCTACTGGTTGCCACCTAGTTTCCCACCTAATTCTACTCTCTAAACACTAGAGTTCTCCTACTAACAGAGGCAGGAACCCATTTTCCGATGACGAGAGCAACTCCCTGCTTTATGCTGAGGTGAAGTCTTAGGTCAGCATCTTGTTGCTACTAAATACAGATGAGCTCAGCAAAGGTCTGTAAGAAAACAGACCTTCTTAGACCTAATCTCAGCCACCAGTGAGCAGTCTGTGCTATCATTCTTTCTCACCAGTCAACGCTGTGAGCTCAGCCATTTTGCCTCACTCAGTAAGTTACTTCACAATCAGTGCTGTCAAGAATATAAATAATTTTTTTATTATTATTATTTCAACCCATTGCCATTCCTCCTCCTCCTCCAGATTCAGAGATTGAGCATCCTACTGGAATAGCAGACAGAAATTCATCCCCTTGTGTGATCTGAACACCTGTACACCATCTCACTTGCTTGATGACTGCTGCACTCATGGTGCAACCACTGCATCTTCTGTGTTGTTTGGCAATTTATAAACATAGTTGAGAAATTAATAAATGTATGCTCTATGGCTGCCTGTTTACCCCCAACTTCTGCTTGGCATCTCCCATATATTTAAATAAAAAAAATAAAAACCAACTAGCAAACAAAAAAAAAACCCCTTAGAAAACAAAACAAATTATAGGAGTAATGAGAGACTATACCATGAGATACATGCCCAGAACAGAGTGATTAATTCAAATTAGCAGGGGGACTTTAGTGGGCCACAGGGATACGATGATTAATGTGAAAGATATTTCATGCTAGGATAACAAAGTAGACTTACTGAGTTCCATATATTACAGCAATTAGAGAAAGAAAAAAAAAATAGACTGTGCACTATTTCCCTGCAGGTAAAGGCACATCTCTATCAATCCTTAGTGTGTATGTATTTAGCCCAAAACTTACCCCAGTTCTAACATTCCCCAGTGGGGCCACCGCCACACTGGGGCACCAGTACACATCCTTGTGCCTGTTCCATCCATGCAGACACAAGTAAGTTTCCCTTCCACCCAGCAAGTGTCACCTGTCTCTATCACACCTTCTTAAAGGAATGTAAAACAACTGCAGAGACAGGGCAAAAAACAGGAGCTGCCACATACACGTTCTGGAAGAACTTATTCCTTCATGGAAAGTGCTCTAGTGCACTCAAGAACTATGTCAGAGTCAAGCCCTGGGATTGTGCAGCAGAACCAAAGAAGAATTTCACATCCCTGGTTACTCTGACTGAAAACTTTGTGTTAAATTAGATTTTATTAACATCGTTGCTTGGTATCCACAAAATGAACAAATATTCTATGAAAACTTCTGCTTGCCCTATATCTGGAAGGACTCTGAAGTAC
Organism: Ceyx melanurus; assembly: GCA_024611195.1. Classification (NCBI taxonomy): domain Eukaryota; kingdom Metazoa; phylum Chordata; class Aves; order Coraciiformes; family Alcedinidae; genus Ceyx; species Ceyx melanurus. Next base: position 142,664 of record JANHGL010025567.1, read on the forward strand.
CATGTGCAATCAGGTGTGTGTTTTTACCATGAATTTTTAATGAATGGGGAAAATGTCCTGACTACAACCTAGACATTTATATTAATAAGGATCAATCAGTAAATAAAAGCATGCAAAGGCAGTGCTGTCCCCTGTGGCCAAAGACAATATCTTTTATTTGCCTTAGCATAGTGGAGTCACTGAACTGATAAATAAATAACAGCCAGTGCAGAGACTACTGTCCATGCTATGTGCCAAAAAAGAACAACACACTGCACTTGCCAGGAGCAAAGACAGAAACAATACCTGGCATAATATAATTTGCAAAGTAAAATTTAACTATCCTCTGAAGTAATTAGCAAGTGCATGAAACAAGCAAACAGGAAAAAAAAAGGGCATCTCTGGTTTCTGCATCTCAGTGTCAGCTGTGGACTGGGAGGGGGAACCTGTTTGACAGTGAGAAGGCAGGAGCAGAAAGCGTGGCACTGCTCAGCTGGCAGGATCTCCTGAAACCACAGCTCTTTCAGAAGGGCAAATGAGCTGTTCTTGTTCTTCTTTCTGCCCCTCCTAAAATATGCTGTCTGCGTCCAAACAGACACGCGGGGACTTGAGACAGCTGGGCTGTCAGGGATCCTGCTAACCTAGATCTGTCAAGGTGAACATGTGAAAGACTTCATTTTTCCATACTCTGGTTGGAGAAGGAAAATGATGTGCTGTCCATACTAAGCTGCTGCCATCAGGGAACCAGCAAGCTTTAGGCAGCCCTTCCTGGTGTTTGAATATATGGCACACTCCAACCTTTTATGGGCAGCATAAGGATGCAGTCGTTAGGTACCCACATGGAGGGACTGCTGCTAAAACAAGACATGGGAGGAAAAAAAATAATGGCTTTGGTCGTTGAGGGAAAAACCAGGGTTGTTTTGTAACTCACAACTTTTCTTTACCTGTAGTTCAAGTACCTACCTCGATAACATCAGACTCCTTGAGCTGAAAAAATTAGATATTCCAGCAGTATTGACTCAGATTTTAATCTTTCTGTGGCAGAAATGACTTTAAGACTATTATAGCTACTGGTATCTTTTGGGGTGAAATGTTTAAATGGACAATCATGAATATTCCTTTTGGACATTAAAGATCTGGTGGTATTTTAATTACAAGCTGGAGTTCACCACAGTCTTTCTGGCTTCTCCCAGAGATATTACTTCAAATTCTGCCAATATTTTCTGTGAGAAATCACTGAAGTTCAATTTTTTAATAGTTTTCTCCTATTAATGTGCAGACAGAAGCATAGTGCTACATGTACCTGTCTAGAAAAGATAAGAATTTTACTAAAATAAGAATTAGAGAACATCAGATGAAGAAAAGGCTCTGCTGGTAAGCAGCATCCTGACAGCATGCTCAGCAGATAGGTTTTCCAGGTGAACCTAGTCAATACTAGGATGAGTTAAGAGCATACTTAGAGAAAGCAATAGGTATTTTCAAAATGGATGGGCCATTAACAGCAGATAATTGAATCCTTCTGGCTACTAAGTGCCACTGAATTCAATAGGAGCTGCACATACATCCAAAGCCAACACATGGTTTTGACAGACACCAGATAAGGTGATGGAGGAGCAGCACAATTCTGAGCAATAAAAAAAGAAGCATTAGTTTACAATAAAAACTGAAAATACAAATACAGGTTTGGATATTTGTAGCATAGCCAAACCTTTCACAAAGTAATGAAAAGCTTGGGTGGAGATATGTTATTTACTCTCTTTGGTTCTGTTTCATAGTCTCCCTTTCCTTGGGTCTGGTCTGGGGAATAATGAAGCACTGGGCTGATTCACCAGAGGTCTGAGGTAAAGAAGTTCTAGTTATGTGGGTGTGCCATGAATTTTCCATGGCCATTTGGCATTCATGATAAGGAATATAAATATATTTATACTTGTAAAGAGTTTGGGTTCAAATTCAATGTACTTCGGGTCACTTAACTCTGCTCCCATAGAAGGTGCACAAAAACTTCTGCATCAAAATATTCCTGCTTGCACAAGAGCTTTGACATCCTCCTGACCAATAAATGAGGTGTGTCAAGGGTTTTTTTACAGTTTAACAACCTCCCATAGGGAAATGAGAGTGTTCCTGTGATAACCTGACTAAAGTGGTTGCTAGAACACCCACCTCAGGCATGTGGTGGCAGAGGGATGAATATTAGCTTCCAGATGTGTTCAGTGTTATACATCCATTTTTTGCTGCCATGAGAGCATCTTCTTGCATGTGAGCAGTCTCCAGATAAAGTCTCAATGGTATCTAAAGGCAGTAATTATCCATCTAGCTGTAAGGAACAAGTACAGTGATGTGTCACAGTCAACACAGAGCTTATATCAGCTTCTCAATGATTTATAGGAAAGCATTCAGTCTGGTGGGTGCACATTTGTGCCCGTAAGATCAAAGCAGTAGATAAAGTTTAAAACAAGACTTCATGGACTTCCTTCATGTTGTGAGTCTTGATTTCCCTAATACAAAGGCCCCAGAGCTGATCTGAACTCTTTGACCACTTATCTTTTACCTTACCCTTTATATTAGTGATTTTTTTTTTTGGTGCATTACTATTTTCTTATCCTAGACATTTTCCTTTGGCTTCAGCTGCAGTATATTTGATTATCTCCCTACTTAACTAAAATTGGCACTCCAAATATTCCTGGTACCTCTGCTTTTGCTTTGTAATTAATTATGCCTTGTTTTCATCTTCAATTTGGATTATAGCTGTACATTTGCAAAAATGCTTTGCTGGGACTACACGCAACACATATTGCCAACAACTATTCTCAAATTATGCCTATGGAAGAACCTCCTATGCCAAGAAAAAAAGACCCAACAACACCCCCATCACACACAGAAACAAAAAAACACAGCAACAACAACAACAAAAAAAGAAAAAAAACCTAACCAAAACCAACCAAATAACAAAAAAAACCCTTAAGTTTCAAAAAGTTGCACAGAACTCACAAGATTTTGTCCTAATTAAAACTTTATTACTTGTATTAAGCACTGGAAATATGAGGAGAATTTATGCAGCCCCAGAATACGACTTTGCTGTAAATTTTGTCAATCTATAAAGGTATTTCTTTTCTATTTCCCACTATTTCTTCAGTATTTCTATATATCTTTGTAGACTTCTGTTGATTACAGTTGTAAAATATAAATTAGGTCACAATTCTCCTGAAGACAGTGTTAGGACTAAATCTATAATGCTTTTCCCAGTACATTTCAAAAGAAACCAGAAGTGAGGATTTCAGAGACATAACACACACTGATGTCTGCGTTATGTGATACTTGACAGACATTTTCACCCAAAATAAAAATGATTAACTTAGTCAAACGTTGGATTTGGAATCTGTAATCACTGATAGGTGGATCTTCCCTGATAAAAGATGACATTGTTCTGCTGACATTGATGTAGAAAAACCAAAAGGCTTTCTATCTCTTATCTTTGGTTGTGCTTGAACCATTTTGTTTTAAATAACTGCTTTCAAGAACTAAAAAAAAATAATAGACTGAAGCTGATTTTTTTGAAGTACATTTTTTTTCTGATGAATCAGAAGCGTGACATTTTTTGCCAATTTTCTTGGGCCAGAAGAAGGGGAGTCTCCATTGTACAAAATATCCCAGCAATCTCACAACTAACTATTTTGAGGTAATGCCAGTCTCCCAAAGGTGACTTATGACCATGCTTTTGTTTACAGATTATTCCTCTATAAGCTCTAGATATTGTTTTATTACTGGTATTGTTTTCTAAAACTGAAGATGCTCTATCAATTGAGAGATGCTGAATATAAAATTGCAACCTGCATGATTCTACTTTGTGAGCCATCTACCAGCACCAAAAACTCTCTTTAGCCTGATAAATATCTGTGGAAGCCTCCATCTGTATTGGGAATTAAATAGACAATGAGGAACAGGACCACTTGAAAATAATTTGTGTCTACCTCCCAGCTCCCACTTAGTCTTAGTCTTTTCCTAAGAAATATCTTGCTATTGTGGAAAAAAGCTTGCAGAAATTCATCACATTAAAAAAAAAAAGAAGAAAAAAGAAAATCACAGATTTTTATCCTTGCAGCTGACAAGGAAGAAATTACTGTGAGCCATTATGGTTTGGAGAATTGGGAATACCATGTGCAAGGGTAATGGTGCCAGTGATGCTGCTGATCCTTTTGGGAGCAGTGACCTTTACGAAGAGCAGCAGCATACAGCACCTTCCTTCCCCACCAAAAAGCACTAATCTACAAAGACAGAGGAGAGATGCACAGAGCCCATAAGCACCTGGGAGTAGTTGCTGAGGAGGTAGCCCATGAATATGAAAATCCAGTGCACAGAGAACTGGGCAGCTCTCTGGCAGGCAATGTCACCAAGAGCTATGCCCTTCCAGTACAGAGCGCATATATATATATATATATATATATATATAATTAAATTTTTTTATCATTATTTTTTTTCAGACCATAAGAATTTGTGGTTGTGCTCTGAGAATTACTCATGCAGGTAGAAA
>JANHGL010025568.1:0-86453 GCA_024611195.1 Ceyx melanurus
CCAGCAACCACATTCCCTCAAACAAACAAACACATACTAATATAAATATATATATAAATATATAAATATATATATATATATATAGATGTAATCCTGACCCTCAATACCAGGACCAGAACATTCCTGTTTCTAAATATTTGCTTTTGAAAGAAAGTCAGGGATCAACATCTCACACTGCTGAACCAGTGGCTTAGCTCCTCTAAGCTTCTGGCACAGGTACTCCCCCCCAGCCTGCCCCACAGGGCTTTGTGCAAGCAGCACCATCTCCAGCCTTCAGAGGCTGTGCTGGACAGCCCTGCACACACACCATGCTCCAGGGGACCCACTGCAGACGGCCTTCTGGAGAGGTTCATGTTGTACCCGAATCGCTGGATCTCTGTTCTGCATTATGTTCCTTTTCTCTGTGACCCTCCTCCAGGGCAGAGGGACATGAAGAGCAGCAAGAGTTGAGGCAGCTTTAAGGAAAGCTACACTGGGTTTAAGATTTACAGAAAATACAGATTCTTCTGTCAAAAAAGCTTGTAACAACATTTAGCAGATTTGCTTTTATAACAGCCAGATGAAGGAATGGGATGAGGTGAAGGAATCAGAGTTGAGTGAAGCTCCTTCTGCAGGTGCAGGTACCTCCACCTCAATTATTTTTCCATTTGAACACAGGAGTTCCAGACTGTCAGAACGTGGGAGAAGACTGCATTTTGCCCTTAGCCTTAGGGCAGCCTTTTTTGTTTTGTTTTTTTGTTTTTAAAAAAGGCCACTGCTCTTACATGAAAGGCAGCACCCACCCTGCCAGTGACCCTGAGCCTGTGGGATCATAGCCACCCAAGTTTCACCAGTGGCTGCCTTAAAACAGGCCCACAACCTGGAGGAATTTAAACAGAACACATTCAAGTAGGTCTTGCACTTATCACACTCTTTATTTCACCACAGTGCTCCAAGCCCTTTTCTGTCTGTGCTGCCTACACCCCCTGTGACCTAGAATCACCTTTTCCTGCATTGAGGCCAAGCTCATGCCCTCTACCAGCTGTGGCACACATGGCCTCTCCCAGCAAGGGACAGCTGACACCATTTTCATGACTTCTTCCTGGCACTGGCCCCATTATACTGCACATCAATTACAACTGAAAGGAGAAGGGAGGGACAACTCTTTTCTACCTAAAGAAAAGAGTTTTCAGGTTTGTGAAAGCAGAAGACAGGCCTCCTACAGGGAGCAGGGGGAAATAAAGAAAGGACAGCATGTCCACAGGGGCTTTGGAATCTCTCCCATCACACAGCTCTGAGTTCTCTGTTAATGACAGTCCTGGGAGGATGGAAGGGCACAGCAGATCTCTTCTCTTACAGCTGGTGGAGGGTTTGTAAGAGCGTGTGGCGAGCAAATGAACAGGACTCAAATGCACAGTTGGGTCTGTGGAAAGAGGAGAAAGAAATTTACTATACAAAGCAGTTCTTATATTTAGTATTATTTCAAATGGCAAATAAATGCCATTTAAAACACACTTGGGTGCCTGCATGTCCAAAAGTCTGCAGCTTTTCCCCTCAGTTATCTCTTCTGACACTATCCCCTCACTGCTTCCCATTCAGAGCTTGCTGTGAAGACTCTGATTGCCAAGTCTGAGTCAGGAAAAGAATCACAACACATTTTTACAGGTATAGCAATCAACAGCAGATTGTTGATCTCTACAGCTTGGTGTCTTCCTTTGGGTAGAACAAAGTGAGTGGGGGTGGAAACCCCCTTCTGGCAATGGGACTTCCCATACAGATCCCAAACACAGCAGACAAGTCTGCTTGTACTCACATCTCACCAAATCATTTGCTATGACCCAACAGTGACTTTGGTCTCAGGAGGGCTTTCAAAGTCTTTTAAAGAGGCAATGTAACCTCCTGTCCTCCCCACCCCTGAGGTCAAGTAACACTGACTGTTTTGCTGGGCAGCCTTTCAGGGTGCCTTACCAATAGCTCACAACCTGCAGATCTGAAAGAATCTGGCACAGAATGACAACAGTAAGGTCCACACCATGCAGAACATCATGTTCTTAAAACCAGATGGAAATAGTCACAGCAGGGTTAACATGGGGCTGAACTTTCCTAACATTCCCATCACCTCCCAGTAACATGCATTTCTGTTTCCACTGTTCCCTAAGCATCACTAAAACTTCCAACAGCCTATAACCCTCAGGAAATTTCCTCTAAAGAGTTTTAACCCAACATTTCTCACTGTTCTGAGAATGGAAATGATTTTTACCTCTCCCCCACAGCAAAGTAACCTTTCATAATTAATAACTATGAGGTCTACTCAGTTTGTGAAAGAACGGTGAGCTGAAATAAAAGTATCTAGATAAGATTAAGAAGTTGATCTCTGGATTTATAGTACATGGGCGGTAGCTGCAGAGACTGGCAGAGGGCTCAAAGTCTGCAGTGGTTTAACAGCACATCCTGGAGAAGAGTTAACCCCTTGTATTTCCTCAAGAGCCATTCAGTGCCCCACACTGAACAAACAGGACACAATTACAACTGAAAAGTTATCTTCAGAGTGGGTGCACGAGGTATTTCAGTCATGGCCTTTGGAAGCCCCAGCCCTGTTTGCAACATGCAGGCTGATTCTGTCTGGGCAGCTCCCCATTTCCACAAAGAATCACAGAAATTAGGGGCTGGAAGGGACCTAGAAGATCATCTAGTCCAACCCCCCTGCCTACCTGAACTGCTGATGTTGATCACAGCCAAGGTCCCTCAGCCTCCACTCCCAGCACCAAACCTCTGCTAACATTAAGAGTCTCCTTGTTTGCTGTGAAGTTAAAACTGCCTGCCACTCTGTGCTACACCATTGAAAAGGGCTAGTGATGTGATCTAATCCCACAGCCAACAGTAGCAAAAAACTCCCCCAAAACCAGGAAAACCCAACCCTTATTAAAAAAAAACAAAACAAAAACAAAACAAAACAAACCCACATCTAGCAAGTTGCAAGTAGGCAGGCAGACATTTAGATATTTTAGTGTTACCACCTAAAAAACTACAGAAAAAGCTCATGTGGATTCACAGCACCCTCTTGTGTCCAAAAAAAAGAAAATAAGAACGGACAACAGAGTAAGATGATTGCTGTTTACAGTTCATACCCCTAGTTACTTTTCTTTTTGACTAGAGAACACTACCTACAGCACCACAAATTGTCATTAAAGGAAGAGAATCCCTGCTCCAGAAGCAAGCCCCTTGCACTAAAAGGCAGCAGAGCTCTGCCCTAGGCAGCTACAAGAACATTACAGCTCCAGAAGTCCAAAGGAGCTAACAGTAATCCTAAAGGAAAACCTAGAAACCACCACAGAAATGCATGCCAGTTTTCTGCAAATGAAGGCTTCAGGAGTTTGACAGGGTGGAATTAGCCTTGTTGCAAAAACAGAGAGAAAATGAGCTCTGCAGATCACTAGGTTAACCAGTTAGAGGCTTGATTTAAGGTTAGGACATGATTTTGTTCTGTCTGAATTGCAAGGAAAGGTAAGGGATATGTGTTAATTAACCTGTTTTAACTGGACTTCGTGGTTCTTGAACTGTTGTTCTCTCCAGGCAACTGTAAAGGATTTAACAGCTGTTTGCATTTGTTGCCCTATGGAAAGCATTTTAAGAGGTAAATATATTTATGCCACAAAAAGGTATTTTACTTTTATATTGTGTTGACTTCATTATGCTGCAGAGGACATACATTCTCTACGATATCTTCACACCTTGCAAAAAAGGTTTGCAAAGCAGAGAAAGCTTCAGCTCAAATAATTTTATAGCACCAGGGACACAGCAGGCTCAGCACCAGCACCCTTACAAATCAAAGGCAGACTAGGCCTTCTACTGTGAGAGGCTCTTGGCACTCACAGCTTCTACAGAACCCTTGAAAAAATCTCACAATTCGAGTCTTTCCCTTCTTGTAGTGAAACACTGGCTATGGATTCAATTGATTTGTTGTTGATAAATTCATTAAGACCAGAATTTTACTCATATTCTGTCCCATACAGCATCACCTACAGATGAAAAGCATTAACTGGAACTTTGCAGGCCTGGAGCCTGGGAGAGGCCTAAACACACACACAAGGAGAGAGGGACAAGTGTCTTTTGCAGGCAAATTTGTTTAGAAGGACATGTCAAGTTGAGGCTACTCTAGGCACTGGACTCTGACATAAGTTATTAGTAGGCTCAAATGCACTGCATCAGAGTCCCCTGTTCTGCATTCCCAACTTCAAGTGATTTAAACCCTCTGTTAGGAGGGCTGGAGCTGGTAGACACTGATACTTGTTTTGATCAAGTTGGGTTTCTGCCTGATTAGTGTTTGATGAAGCCAGCCATCATTTTCTTCATTTTATTTTAGGGCTAGTATTGAATCCTTATACTGCACAGATCTATTTGATCAACAAAGCAAGATCACAGGCACAGGCAGCAGTGTAAGCAGCAGCAGAAATCCAGGGATCTGTCTGGACAACTTCACATGGCAAGTACTGATACTTCTTGCTTAAAGCTGTAAGATTGAATTGTAGGTCCAGTTAAGGCACCAGAAGGGTCTCTAGGTCAGTATTTGCACATGTAAACAAGCTAGTTTCATAGTTTTATTTTTCAAAACTAGCTTTAGCTTGGCTGGTGTTGGACAGACACTGCTGCATGTCAGCTTTGACACTTTCAGCCACACCAATGCTTGGAAAAATTCTTCTTCCCTATCACAACTGGCCTGCTTCCAATCTCAGTAGAACTAAGAAAAAGATCCCAGCTACCAATATTTGACTGCATCCCTATTGCCCATATTTTGTACTGAGGACACTGACTTTCAGAAGCAGAAGGTCCCAAGCCTCAGTGTATTTCCCACACCAGGAAAAAGAGGAAGGCTTATGCCTTCTTCTAGAAGACTGAGTTTGTCAGATTTCAGACCCCTGCTGGCTTTGCTTAACATGGCAATTTTGGACCATTTCTGCCCTTGACTGCTGAAGTAATTGCTTTCTTGAGGAAAGAAAAGGCACCCTAAATAGTCCTAAATCACATCAATGCTGAAGTTGGTACCTAGTTAATCCAGAAGAAATGTGGTTTCCACTGCTATTCATAGAATCATAGCATGTTAGGGGTTGGAAGAGACCTCTAGAGATTGAGCCCAACCCCCAGCCAAAGCAGAGTCACCCAGGGCATGTCACTCAAACACATCCAGGAGGGTTATGAAATTCTGCAGAGAAGGAGACTCCATAACCTCTCTGGGCAGCCTGTTCCAGTGCTCCACCAGCCTCACAGGAAAGAAGTTCCTCCTCACGTTGAAGCAGAACCTTCTATGCTCTAATTTATACCCATTGCTTCTTCAATCTGACACCCACAGGTCAGATATTTGTAGACATTAATAAGGTCTCTCAGTCTTCTCAAGACTAAACAGCCCCAGTTTCTTCAGTCCTTCATAGGGGAGATGCTTGAGTCCCTTAATCAGCCTCATAGCTCTGCTGGACTCTTTCCAGTAGGTCCCTGTCTCAGACTGGGAAGCCCAAAACTGGACACAGTATTGTACTGTGTTTTAAGGCATTAAAGGAAATAAAGCTGGTGGAGGTAGGAGTTTATACCTGTGCTACAAGTAACATTAAATAGAGGCAGGCAGTAGAAGCAGCTTCTTCACTTATGCTGCCAATTTTATTTATCAAAAACAAACCAACCAACCCAACAGAACATTACCCTTGTTGCTAAATGAAACTGTTCCTACTATTTCAGTCTGTGTTTTGCACTGTTTTGATCTGCTGGTCGTGGTATACAGCATAACAATTCAGACAGAGCTCTGCTGACCCTCATGCTCAAAGGAATGATTGGAGGACACAGATCCAGTGTACTCAGTCCACTCAAGCAGTGACTAGAAACCCAGCAGGTTTCCTTAAGACCAAAACATCTCTTCTGTGACTGGCATCAGTCTCTGCTTCAGAGTCAGTTAGCTGCAAAGTCAGCTTCTTACCCTTTCTTCTTCAGGATCAAGACTTATTACTTTAAATCTCGCATTCTGGAATAAGCAAGATAAAAGTACAGGCCCATCAAACTATGAATCCTTATTTTCAGAACAGATATTTAGGGACCTTTAACAGAACAACTTGCATGTAGCTATTAACTCTGTTTCACTAGGTCCCATGGAGAAGACTGCATGGCAAGTACAATACTCACTTTGTGACAAAAGCAGAGAGAACTGGGGCTAGGGCTTTAGGGAAATAATCCTGCTGGACCATATGGTTCAAGGTCATAAGAATACCATAGAGGCTTGGAGAAGCTTTGATCTTCTCTTCACTCTGAGAAAAGGACAATAAGTCAGTCAAATATCAGACAATCACTATTTTATCTAATCCACTCTAGTTCAGAAACAATGAATTCTCTGATGAACAATGTGCTGCCACACACTGTAGGAGATAAAGCTGCTCATTGGGCTAAGGACAACATTCCTCAAGACAAAAGTAGCCAACTCCAAAGACTTCTAGCACCAGCACCTGAAATAAAGCAGCATCATGAACATTCTAGTCATTGACAGCAGCAATAGTGGGGAAAGGGAAGCAAAGAACTCTCAAGTAAAAGCCAAATCCTCTCAGAAGCCTCTATCAATTTAAATATAGTGAAATTCCTAAGAATTAAGTTGTTTAAATTACACTTTTTTTCTTGTATTATTCTGTAGCTTATTTTTATACCATCTCCAGTTCTTTCTCCAGAACATCATGTAGTATTTGCAGAACTGGTCTCCCAGTTATGTACAAGATAAAGCTAATAGGGACCCCTACTGCTGTTCCCCTGCTTACATGATGCATTAAGTAATTCTTGCCACTAATATGATTCCAACTCATGTCCCAGTGCTTGTTTTCATTTTCCACAGACATCCCAAATAAAGCCCTTCATTCTGTAGGCAGAATGTGGACTCATGTTCCTAGGTGTGACCTCATTTTATGGTGCTAAGAGCACTTGTTTGTGTGCTTCCAGCTATGTGGGACAGAAAATTACGAGAGTTGCTTCCTCTCAATATATGTAATTCATTGGCCATTCCTCTGTATAGCAGAGGACTAACAATCATCTGGCTGATCCTCAAGGGTGTTATTATCAATGCCACTTCCTGGTCTGAAACACTGTTTTGGGACCACAAGTCTGACTTGTACCTCATGGATATTTGCTATGGAATAAGAGGAAATTGGTAGTCCCTGAAACAAGCATTCTGCAGAACAGAAAGCAATCCCAGGTTTGTTGAACTGTCTGGGAAGTAGAAAGCTCAGCACCAGTCCAAGGAAAGACTACACTGATTTTTAGGAAATTAATGTGCCCAAGCATGTCAACAGCTGTCTGTATTTCCAAGCTGGGTATTAGCAGAAGGAAATCTATAAACCTAATGAAGAGCATGTGGCTATAAGTGATTATGGCTACTCTGTGATTTAGAATTGTCTCAGCTTCTAGGTCTCAAGGCAGCAAGAAACATTAACTCTTGTAACACAAAGAGGCTCCTTAAGTTTGCAGACAGAGTCTCTCCCCATTCATCTCTCAAAGCAAAGCTGCAGGTATTCCAGTAATTGGAGAATTGCATTAAAGGAGGGTCCTGTGGATCCCGAGAAAGTTTATTTCATGTAAATACATATTTGCCTGGTATTTACAAAGATACTCCAAAGCATTAAGATATAGACTACTGATCTAGCATGAGTAGTTGGATCTATGGTTTTGAATCATACTACTAAGAGGTGCCCTAGAGAACCACATGTAACTAATAATATTGTAGATTAGACTCCTGGACATGGCTTTTTACAGACACCATAGTCCAGCAGCAGCACTGTTTCCTTACCTGACCCTCCCTACCTTTAGGGGATGACTGAGAACTCAGAGCACATTAAGCACAAGTAGTACAGAGAGCTGACACCTCCTTCAGTCTAATGCAACCTTGCAATTTGCAGTTTCTGCTGGACCTGCAGACTTCCATTGTCCCTGGGCATCAGGCATGCACAGGCACCCAGCTGCTTCCATAGCAACCTAATTACCCAAAACCCAGCCTGTCTGGTCTTCCACAGCCTAAACAGACTCTAACTTAACTCTTTCCTGCTTCCTCACCTTTAGTAGTCCCATGTGGATCAGGAGGCTTGTGACAAATATATCTGAATTAAATGTGGCAGAAGTGAAGGCTTTTCTCATCAAGGCATCTAAAAAGCAATAAATGCATCATGTCAAACACCACAGAAAGGGATGCTGTTATGGGATTTAACATCCAGATTGATCATACAGGACCTAAGGGAATATCAACTGTTAAAAGGAGTTTGGGAGGTGATACCCATTAGGATTCCAGTTGTCTCTGCAGGGACTAGGTATGATCTCAAAAACTGAGACAGGTAAAACTCAGTTGTTAAGGCCTAAAACAAAGGTTAAAAAAACACCAAAAAAAACCCAACAACAAAACAAACACACCACACAGAAAAAAACAAACACACAATTTCCACTCTGCCAAGACTGAGGTAACTTGGCCTCAGTCCTATGCAGCACAAAATGCTCTACTTACTGTATGTGAGCATGCACACTAGGTGCATACACACATTTATGATCAGATGTAGAACAGCAGGAGCTAGAGCCATGACACTAAGGCCAGCAAGAATTCACCTTTCATTTGAAAACACAAGGAATAAGAACACAATGAGAAGACCTGTTCAGCTGCTTTCTGGGTTCCCTTAGAACCAATAATTCTGCCACAAACCATGAGCACACCAGTGCTTTAGCCTTATGTCTACAGGGCAGGGAAAGCAGCTCTTTTGCTCTGTGACCATTATGGGTTCCTGGAAAGGGCAGAACCCACTTAGAACAGTGTCAGACATTAGCCAGGGACCTCGCTGTCAACTGATGGATACCCTTCTAAGAAGAAAGTAGTTACCAGGTTCTAACTTTCCCTAAGGAGCAAGAGTAACAAGGAATAGCTATCAAGATAAAAACATACACAAGCACAGGTGAGACAAATATCCTGGGCTCAATTTTCTGTGGGAGACAACTCATAATGGGCAAGAACTAAGGCCAGTACTAGCTCAGCTAGATGTCAACTATTTTTGACTGATTGAACCCACAACCAACTGCAGAGAACTCTAATTACATTACTGTTTGACAGACAATGTTAACACAGTTTCACTATGTTTATGTATTTCAATTCAAGAAATTCCAAATTAGGGAAATGCAATTTGGAACAAAAACATTTGTTTGCAGTAAATCTCTCTGGGTTTAAAATTAAAACATCCAGCTCTTTTGTACAATGTTAATAGGTTAACTCAAATATGGGAGAACTGTACTGCTGGGGGACTTGAAAAAGATGAGTCAGAGGTCAGAGCATTTAAAAATTCCTGTTTTCAAGTGAGAACATGAAGGGATACTATTAGCCCACACAAAAGCCAGACCTAACCTGAATCACAGCTCCACAATACACAGTGAGGAACAGTCCCTTGCCTGTACATTAGTTCCTGTGCTTTGTCTCATGTTGCAAATCTCTGCTTCCTGAAGAAATTAAAGATGTTTCAGATTTGTAAGACTAAGAGGTATCTCTTTACTCTCTCAATACTACACTGGAGAGGCTACCTTCTGTCAAATACTTTTCAAACAAACAGCCTTAAAAAAAAAAATTTACTTTGGAACACAGACCTACTGGCTACTGACAGCCCAGCATCAAGGAGATGCAGTAAGAGCAACACAGGTCCACTAAGACAAAAACCACAACAGACACTCATCACCAAGCTTTGGAAGCACAAGACAGGCTACGTCCAGAATCAGTCTCTACTCCATACAACAGCATGACACAGCTTGGTACTTTGTTATCTGGGGCATCCCACTGCCAGGGATAAGAGAGTCCAACGGTCTGGCCCAGAGGCCTTCCTCTCATCACACTGGTGTCCCTGACACTGAAGCAGGTCACACCATGAAGTGAAAGCAGGCACACTCACCTATTGTTTCATGCACTGCTGTTTTCACTGGGGCTTCATCTTTGAAGACTGAGGATATCCTTAGGAGAGTTGTAACTACTTTCTCTACATCTGATACATCTGTCTGAAAGACAAGAAAAAGAAAAAAAACCATCAGTTCACAGCTCAGCTACAGAAGACAGGTCTCTACTAGGGCTGTGATAAGAATTGCAGCCTTCAGCTGATCAGCATCAGTTTTGCCTTGACCATATCACAAGGCATAACCATACCTGGAAAAAATTACTCTGTGGAAGCTCTGGTGCCAGTATTAGCCCTAACTGCATCATCTGCTCCCATAAGGCTCCTCAGGATCAACAGAGAGAAGATGCAAATCTAAGTCTCAAAAGAGAAAGTTATAACCTCTGGGGATTGATTGAGAGAAAATAAAGCACAAAAGACCCCCAGCTCACCTACCTGCTGAGCTATCAGCAATGAGCACTTTGGTCCTAGTTGCATCAGCTTCTCTGGTGATGGGAAAGCAAGGAACATGTCAACATCCACAGGAGGAGATGGCACTGGAGTTGAATCCTGAAACAGGCAGAATCCATCTCAGGCTTACTCTTGGAAGTAAACTGGTTCAGCAGCAAAGCCACAGTCAGCACACAGGTACATCAGGTCAGAATTTGTTCTACTCAAAAACTATTTGAGGCTGGAATGAGCCCAGAGTTGGAACAACCAGAAGATGCCAGTGTGCCTGCATGGCATTGCATGTACAAGGGTTCCACAGTTTCTGGACACAGGAAGACTTTCTACCTGTGTTTGTTGCACCCACTACTTAGCCTCTCTGTGCTTGTGGACACATGCACACTTCAACAAAACAGATTTCTAAGTCATACATTTTCTTTATTTCCTGCTTGTTATCTCCCTGACTGCTACCACAGTGCCAGCCCATGCTGGCATGTGAGCACTTGCCAGCAGCCCAAGCTCAAACTGACTCCAAACCTCACTTCCTACTTTAATCTCCTCCAGCTGAGGAAACAGGAATGCATCTGGAAGGAATTTTACCTGTGAAGCAATTATCTTCTTAGGAGTCAGTGACTCCTGTTCCCCTTTTCCCCTCTCCCTCAGTTGTTGCTGTTGTTCTTCCTCCTCTTCCTCTTCCTCCTCCTCCTCTTCATCTTCATCCTCCTCCTCCTCCTCTTCATCATCCTCTTCCTCCCCTTCATCATCACTAAGATTGAGTTACATGTAACACTAATTACATGCTAAAAATCACTGTACACTGGAATTCAAACATTTTTCAATCACAAAAAAGCAGTCTCTCCTCAAGTCTTACTGCAAGAAATACATCTCCACAACAGATTCAGAGGACACTAAGGATTCAGTCACCCAGTTAACAATGGCAAGTAAAGAGTGAGGAATTCAATCAATAACTAACAATAAAATAAGTCCATCAGTGAGAGACATGAAGCTTAACCTGCTTAACCTGTGACTGTGCTCCACAGGGCACACTCAGACCAACATCCACCTGCAGTGTTACTGTCCTTAACTTAAAGATGATAAATGAACTAATGTATGGATTTAAATTGTCAATTTCCAATTTAAACTCTAGTACCCTGCCTACCTCAAGGATCCCAGCACAGCTGCCATATTGAAGCCTTCAAGGATCTCATGAAGATGCTCACATCCCTCTTCTCCCAGACAGTTACCTTGGATGATAGAAGAAAGGAAATAGAATTAACAGATGCACACAAGTTTCTTCTTGAGGATTTAGCTGAAGGATATTCTTGTCTGGCTCATTTCTGGAACTGAACAGTTAGTCATTTCTATACAACACCTTAAAGGCAGCAGACTGCAGTTATCAGATTCAAAAAGCTGTTAATGTCCTGGTTTGAGCTAGAAAAGAACTACTTCTGTTCAGTGATTTTTCTTTTCAGCTAAGTCCCTTAAGTACCTGCACTTTCTGAAGTGAACAGCACATTTTTGCAGACAGTGTCTGTTTCTAGCAGGGATAAACACTCAATGTTTAGAGTTGCTACCAAGGATTGGTGTGCAGGTTCTTGCTAATACTTGCTCCTGTGCCAAGGCCACTGCTAGATCTCATGTGATACATTGAGGGTACAGTAAGAGGCTACTCCTGCATCTAGGGACAGCCAGGACAGGTGACCCTACACTGACCAGTGAAGTATTCCATCCCACGTACATCATATTCAGTACAAAGCTGAGGGGTCACAAGGGTCAAGTTCTGCTTCAATGGCCAGCATCTGAGGAGGCCTCTGTCCACTCTGCCTTTGATCCCAATCCATGCATTCCTGAATTCAGTTTCAGAATCCAGCTCCTGAATCTTGTTTCCATCTGCTGCCAAGTCCAGTCTGGGACTTCCCTGGTGCAGGCTCCACAGCATCTGTGGTGATGTAACTCCCATCAGAGGGCTTGGGTTTGATTTGGCTTTGTATATATTTGTGTATATTTAATTATTCTTATTTTAACTAAAGCTGCTTTAGTTTTCATTTCCAGTCCCTAAGTGTCTTTTCCATATTCCCTCTCTCATCCCCTTTGGGAAGGAAGAGGTTTTCATAAAGAGCATCTCTCATTTGTCTAGCAGCCAGCCCAGCCCTAGATGAATTTCAGCAGTATTACATAATGATTGGAGATAAACTCACTCCCTGATTTTTCAGTATCTGAGACTTTCTGGTAGTTCTACAAACAGTTTTTGTTCTTGACAAATCTAAATCACAGACACAGCACAGCAGCACTAAAATGAAGTGACTCAAGGCATGAACAGCAAAAGCCAACACTGGTCAAAGCTCTCCCACTGTTCTGCAGAGATGCCTGCAGAGGCTTTTGTCTGCAAATATGAAATATTCAAGATCACAGCAAGTAAAAATAAGGAAGTTTTACAGAAAACAGGTATAGGTACCAACTTAATTGTTATACCTTACAGTATGTACCAGAGCTGCCTAACATTAATAATTAACCGAGTTCATGGCTTCTGGAAGCTTTCAGGATCTAACTGCTTCCTGTCCTGAGGTCATTCAAGTTCAGCTACTCTCAGAGTACCATTTTTAAAATGCTGATGATTGCAAGGCTAGAATGTGATGCAGTCACTCTTCCTATGGTGTCTCTTTGGGATCAGACTTAACATGCTTGATAAACTTACCATTGAGATCCAACTTCTCCAACTCTGCCTTCTCTTCAATAGCTTCAGCAACAGTCAGAGCAGCATCTCGTTTGATCTCACAGAAGGATAAATTCAGTTCCTAAGAAGAACAACATTTGTTTGCAGAATTCCTATTAACACCTATTATCCCAATAAGCTTCCTGTCTTTCTCTTGAGTAGATCCTTGTCCCTCTGGAGCTGGAGGGCCCAAAACCAGATGCACTATTCCAGGTGAGGTCTCACCAGGGCAGAGTAGAGGGGGAGCAGAACCTGCCTCAATCTGCTGGGCACACTCCTCCTAATGCACCCCAGGATACCATTTGCCTTCCTGGCCACCAGGGCATACTGCTGTCCCATGGAGAGCTTGTTGTCTACCAGGACTCCCAGGTTCTTCTTCACAGGGCTGCTCTCCAGCAGATCACCTCCCGACCTGTACTGCTGTAATTTATTATTCCTTCCCAGATGCAGGACTCTGCACTTATCCTTGTTAAACCTCATGAAGTTCTTCTGTGCCCAGCTCTCCAGCCTGTCCCACCCAGCTCCACATCAGCAGCAAACTTGCTGAGCAGACTCTGTTCCATCATCAATGGCATTGAGAAAGATGTTGAACAGGACTGGACCCAGCACTGAGCAAACTTACTCCAAAGCAGGCACCACTCCCACCATTCCATAATGTGCTGAATCAATCCTTTCATGAGAATAGATTTAATATTAACAGCAGAAGGAAAACAGTCCTTGAACAGAATGACTCAGCTACAATTGATTCATCCTACCCTCCTTAACCACTTCTACTCTAGAAAAAAAAATAAAAATTACTTGACTCCTGGCTGTTCATCTCAATAGCCTCACTAGAATCCTTACTTAAGTTTTCCTGGAAGATTCAAAGTTCCAGTAGAAGCAGCAGAAGCCTGAGCAAAGAATCTGACACCTCAAAGCACCAATTTATTTCTCTCATTATTAGCACTCAGTTGAATTTTTAGATTTGACCATGAACTTGTAAGATTAGGAACTGTGTTCAGAATCTGTCCCAGTGCAGCTGTGACCCACAGCAAGTGTTTCTAGAAATTCTAGTTTACTTACAATACTGACTGGACTTGGGCCTATCTAGAATGCTGTCAAATGCAAGTCCTGTGCAAATACTGACATAGAACATGTATCAAAGGTCAAAATATTTTTAGCTTTTCACACCTTCTAACAAAGAAAAAGCATTAACTGTATGAACTCTGAAATGCTGAAAAGATTACAAGTTGCTCACAAAGACCACCCCAGTGGCCACTCAGGATCCTCTGAGAAGTTCTAAAATCAATAGTTCCATTATTTCTTGAATAGCACTGATCTGAACCAGCAGCTTCAATAAACATCAAGTGGAAGTCCAAACAGGACACTGTTTTGCCTCCATGTTGTATAGCCTTAGCTGCATGGGGCAAAGCCACTGACCTACAATATAGCTTAGTGCTTTCAAGTTGTGAGCACAGAGGCTGCACTGAAGTGAATCTCACTTTGAAATAATCAGTAGCAGCAGGAGAATGGACAGAAAAAACCCAGAAAATTTTAAGTTGGGCATTTTCAAAAAAGATTAAAAGCTGAACAGCAAGACCACTGTACCTTTAACTTATGAAGCCCTTCTTTAACAGCATCAGCAATAGCAACAGCCCCTTTTGAACGCACCAGGCAGTCTCCAAAGTTGATGACTTCAATCTGCTGAAGCAACTTTAGAGTCTGCAAGACAGCACAAAGTACAGACATGCAAGTCAATCAACATCCTACCACTCCTAGAAGGTCATCTTTCCAACTGCAGCACAGTGTACTGGTTTGAGTGAGAACAGAACTAATTCTGTTCAGTGATTTTACTTTTCAGCTCAGTATCTTCTAACTGCACTGTCTGAAGTTAGCAGCCTGTTCTCACAGTGTCTGCTTCTGGCAGTGATAACACCCCATGGTCAGAGTTACTACCAAGTGTTAGTGTGAAGACCAAGGCCACTGCTGGATCTTGTGTACCACATTGTGGGGGGGGTGCAGAAAGTGAAAGCCACACCTACAGGGAGGAGTGGACAGGACAGGTGACCCCAAACTGACCAGCGAGGCATTCCAGCCCATTTACATCATATTTGGTATAAAGCTGAGGGCTCTGGATGGTCTCTATCTGGGGAGCAACTTCTCTTTGCCCTCTTGTCCCACTTTGCAGCTTTGAGCTCTCTTTTGGTTCTTTCCTTGGAGCATGGGAGGAGGCCTCTGTCCATTCTGCCTTCAATCCCTATTGGTGTGTTCCTGAACCCAGTGCCAGAATCCAGCTCCTAAGCACAGCTCCCATCTGCTGCCAGGCCCAGCCTGGGACTCTCCCTGTGCCAGCACCTCAGCATCAGTGGTGACAGCAACGTAATCACCAGGGGGGAGGTTGGGTTTGGTACTGGTTTTGTATTTGTTTTGGTTTGTTGTTTTGGTTTTTTTTTTCATTAAAGCTGTTCTAGTTTCCTTTTCTAATCACTAAGTCTCTCCCCAGCTTTGAGGAGGGTTACCAGAGAGCATCTGTTATAGGTCTAAGGGGCCACCCTGATCCTAAACCATGACACATGGCATGTGGCTCTACTAACCCAGGTGTTAATGCTAGCTTTGTGTGAGAAGACTGGAAAACAGAAGACAAATCAACTGCTTAGAACAACTCACCTCTGCCATAGCCACAGCTCCTTTCTCCGTGAAGGTGTTGTCATTCAAGTTTATAACCTTAAGTAGTGGGTTGACAGCAAAGGCCTGGGCCAGTGCTGTGATGCCAGGATGGTTAATTCCATTCTGTGGCATATGGACCTCTTCTAGAGTCCCAATTGTCTGGGAAAGGATACATATGTAAAAAAACTGTTAGGAGACATACTTCAACTCAAGAATGTAGCACTCCACTCTTTAGGATTGCTTAAAATTGTTTTCTTCCAACTCAAAACTCCATTAGCTTTTATAATTAGTTATCAGCAATTATAGTGCAGATCTAAGTGAAACTGCAGACTTGTTGCAAGTGACAGATTAACACAAAGCCCTAATAGTGAAAACACTAGGCTGCTTTTGCCTCGTTGTTCACTCATCTGGCAAAGCAGCACTTAAGAGGTCAGCTGGTACACCCACTCCAGTGCCAAGATAACCTTCATTAGCACAGAGGGAAACTGAATGGGACTATTAAATGATTCAAAAGATGCCTATTTCTCCCTCAAGTAACTACATTACACAGCAACTAGTTATGTGTTTGGAAACTTAGGTCACAGAAAGTCATCAATTCTAATTGCACTTGTTGAACACTCAAGATTTCAGCAGCAAAACAAACTATGACTTCAGTGAACCAACAAGCAGTCACTGCCTCCAAGCTGAGGCAAGCTCTGTGTACATTATCTTTAACATTAGCATGCAAGCACACCTTGCTTCACATTTGCTCTGGTCAAGAGGCTCTGGTTTGGTACTTACCCCAAAAGCTTCAGCCAGGGCAGTGGCACCATCATTCTCCAGACGGTTTCTGCCAGCCACAAATATTTTCAAAGCAAGAGGTTTGCCCTGGGCACCTGATTTCCTGTGACATTCTTTTAGAGCAGCTGCCAATATCTAGAGATAAAACAATCAGTTTACACCACCTCAGCATCTCATTCTGTCAGGAATCCAAACATGTTTTGCATATGCAGCTTTCAAGATATACTTGGGTCACCAATGAAATGAACCTGCTTCTAGAGTAGGGAATACAATAAAATTGTCTGTAGCTACAACACTTGCACACTACAGTCATAGGCAAGAAGTGATTTTGCAACACTAGAACATGTCCCCATGAAGAGCATTTGATTATTAAACTGGCAATCATACAGAATCTTGGTGGTAACAGTTAGTCCAGGTTTTCTGCTTTACCCAACAGGTAACCCCTTCAGCACTAGGCCTGGTAATACTGTTCTCTCAAATACAATGCTACTAGCTCTCTTGACATGGAAGCTGATGTTTAGGGTAGAACTGTTTTCCTATCTTGGAAAAAATATATCATCTTTTCATATTTCAGAAATCTATCCATGAAAGCATATAGAGGGTAGAGATCTTGACACTGGATGGGCCAACAAAAACCTCAGTAAGTTTAAAATGAGAAGTCCTGTGAGGACTAATCCTATGTACTAACATAAGGCTGGAGGTCATCTGGGGGCAAATTAGCTCAGCAGAGAACCACTTGAAGGTCCTAGAGGGTGAGAAGTTGACTGTGGGCAAAATGTGCTTGCAGCAAAGCAAGTCTACTGGGCTGTTTTGGGAATAACAGTCAGCAGGTCAAGGGATGTAATCTTTATTCAGCCTTGTGAAATGTATTTGAGTACTGTGTCCAGTTCTGGGCTCTTACATGGACATACTGGGGCGAGGCTAGCAAAAGGTACCAAGGATGATTAAGGAACTGGAGAATTTCACATACTGGGAATGTGCTGAGAGCTGAGGTTAGGAAGACTGGAGAAGAGAAGGTTCTGGGGGTGATCTTATTCCTGTGTAAGAACCGCCAGAACAACAGAATGGAGGATGAAGGTGGTGTGAACAAGGCAAAGACAGATGTACATGTACACAAACTGATGCAGAGAAAATCCCATTTAAATAATAAAAAACAAAAACAAAAAATCACAAAAAAACCCACAAAAACAAAACACAACAAAAAAAACAAACCAAACAAACAAAAAAAACCCAATACACAACAAACCAACCAAATCTTCTTTACTGCCAGGGTTGTTAACCACTGGGATAGGCTATCCAGAAAATCTGTGTACTCTCCATCCTTTGAGGTATTCAAATCCTGATGAGACACAGCCCTAAGCAACCTGGTCTAAATGAGCTGAGCTGGGGAATTGAACTAGATGATCACCAAAGATTCCTTCCAACCTCAACCTTTGTGATGCTGTGTGAGGCAGTCTGAAGCCAAGTCTTGGTTCTGACCTCATTCCCAAAAAGGAGACAGCCCTTACCTTGCCACCACCAATGCCCATGCCACAGTTATTGAGCTTGAGCTCCTGCAGGGTGTAGCATGCAGGGCTCTTCAGCAACGCCTCAAAGCCACGAACACCATCTGGCCCAAAGGCATTATCACTCAGGTCCAGCTCCACCAGCTGGGCTCCAGCAGTGATGAGTGCATCCCCCAAAGAGATCTGTAAGGAAACAGATGGCAATGGGTGGGAGTGGACTGACTTAGTGACAGCATCACTGCAGTGGCTAGGTATGACAGTGATGCTGTAAAAAAAATTTCCACTTTGAAGACATTCAGTGAAGCTGCACAGGGAAATAAAACTTTACAGTTGTACAAATTAAGCTGAAGATAACCATAAGGCAGTTACCAAGTAGTTATCCCATCCCTTTAGGTCACAAAAGCATTTTTAAAGTGAGTGTCATTGTACCATCCTTTGTCCATTCCCCCCCCCCCCCAATTAAATACTCTTTCCATTCTATTGAGTTTATGTTCTCTTATTTAGATGCTTAGTTCTCTTTATGCCTATCAGATAACAACAATTTTTCCCCTAGTGATAAGTTTCTTCCCTAGCACAGACTTGCATTTGGCCTTTTACTAACTCTTCTGTATGAGGTGGAGAAGGAACAAAAAAGAATCACTCACCTATTCTAAGACATTTAGTGTTAACAGTGTAGAGAAAGATCAGCTCTGTGCTAAAATATATACTCCCACAAAAAGCATGACAGGTGAAAAAAAAAAAAGTAGTTATATTAGTCACAATTCTCAGATCTAGTTTTAACTTACCAAAGCAGGAGGGATCTCAGACCTTAGTCTCCCTGTGAACATGTCACTCCAATGACACCTCTATAATAAGAAATGCACATATAGAAAGCATTAAAAATATTTAGGACAACACAGTTGCAGAGAGGTTTACACAAACAGGCTATATTACATCACTGGGGACAGCTTAATATTGTCTGCCTTCCCTTGGGCTTGTCTTCTGGTTGTGCTGAAGAGCTACAGGAACTAATGTTGCAATTACTTCACTAGTAAGGACATAAAGCCACTGAAGTGTACATTGTAAATAACACTATACAAGAGTTCTTGCTGGCATTCAAGCTGGAATTCTTCTCTGATGAGAAAATTACCACAGGAAAAAGCAGCAGGAAAAATACATTAGGAATGTATGTTTTATTAAGGTATGGAGCTTAACAGTCTGGACTTTCTTGAAAAGGCACACTTGGGTGATTAACAAGAAACAACTTTTCATACTCCTCACCTGCAAAGAGCAATTTCTTTCTAGCAGCACAGCATCCTCCTAACATCTGGCTAAAACCGTATCAGGGAAACAGCCTGAACATGGAAAAGACTCCTGGTGCATTTCCTCCATTATTTCTTGCCTACTCAGGCATTCTTTGAAGGGTCATTCAGAAGATCTTGTAACTCTCCAGAAGATATGACCCAGCTTGTCCATTAGACCTTAAGTTCCGTTGCCACAGTTCTTTGCTTACATATGCCTCCTCTGCAAAGAGGCCTTTCCTTGCACAGCTTCCCAGATTTAAGATTGGACGCCTTAACGGGAACAGTTAGGAATGAAGAAAGCATCCTCACTATCCTGAAGACAGTCAAAGTTCTGCCATATTGTCACATAGTTCTTCCTACTGAAACAACCACCAAGTAAGCTCTGGGACTAACTCAAGGCAGGCTCCTGCAGGAAGAGCCTAGATAGGCCTTCAGTATTTCTACATTAATACTCCATCACCACCCACTTAAGGATCTCACCTTGAGCTCCGATTTCTTCTCCAAGGCTTTGGCAATGACTTTTGCTGCCTCCACACCCACTGTGTTGCCTTCCAGTCGCAATGCTTCCAGGCCATCAAATTCCTCAATTTGCTTGATAACTTCTTCAGCTGCAAAAAGCAGAGAGCCTTGTTGGCCTTTTAAATATCACCTTAGGTACTACACTAACACTCTGATGTAGCAATACTTTCTCAACTCTACCCTTAGCAAAAACAGCAGAGCAACACTATTTGAAAGAATCCTGAAACAGCAATGCAGAAGAGAGGTAAAATGGCAAGTACAGGGAGAACAATTTCTCACCCTGCCTTTTCATCATTTATTTCTCGTTTTAGTCTTTAATAGACATCCTGTTTGCAAAAATAAGTTTCCAAACTTCCTAAGTTTCCTCTGCCATTCAGCACATCATTTTGGAGTTAGAGTGCATGTGTCTACAAAGCCACAAAGACTAAGCTAAAAGTTGATTGGAATTGGTGCCACATTAGCAGGAAAAAGTTCCCACTGACTGACAACAGTAGATGCCTGTTTGTCAGGGTAGATCAATTTAACTCTATAGGAATCCTATGCAAGACACAGGAGCAGGCTGCAGACTCTCTCCTGTTACTGGGTACTTGTTACTTCCAAGATTCAAAGCTTTTCCCTGCAGTTCAGTAGCTTTGCACTACATTGATTTTTTTATTTTTTATTTTTTTACAATGTGTGTGGTGTAGCACTGGAACAGGTTGCCCAGAGAGGTGGTAGATGTCCCATCCCTGTAAACATTCAAGGTCAGGTTGGATGAAACTCTGAGCAATCTGATCTAGACATCCCTGCTCACTGCAGGGGGGTTGGACTAGCTGGCCTTTAAAGGTCCCTTTCAACCAAAGCTATACAATGATTCTGTGATACTAAAACAGCATAAAAAAACTGTATCACCTCTGGAATCTGTGGAAAAGGCAAGAGTTACAACAATTAACCTCTCTGAAGAACACACTGTTGTTTGATGTGGTAGAAATGATGATTCAAGAATATATAAATATTCTCCAGATAGTTACTGCCTTAGCAGCCACTGCAAGACATTTTTAATAGGGAAGCATACAGACACCAGTAAGAGATACACTCGGGGTGGGGGGAGGAGAGGGCAGGGGCAGGTGGAACAAAACAACAAACCACCAAACAAGAGTCTAACCAATGGATTAGAATTTGTGAAGAAATTGGACTATTGCAGCAGGCCAATCGATCAGCCCATTTCTCTGTGGAGGTTTTTGAAGCATCTTCTTGCCTCAAGTGCTGTCAGGCACTTGCTTACTCTCTTTAAAAGGAGCAGTGACTTCTAACGCGCAGCAACTGCCAAAAGCTCTTGGAGAGAACAGCAAGAAAACAAGTAGCACACACCCAAGCCAAGCACCAGTTCTGCCAGCTGTAGCACTGCCAGTGGTGCAGGTCAATCCAGGGTACAAGAAGGGAAGGAAATGTCTCTATCAGAAGTAGCTGTAGCTGAAAGACCCTTCCATCACTGCAAACGTTACTACAAGCTGTCCATCCAGGGTTAGCAGGAAGTTTTCCACAAGTCTTTAGCATTTCAGGGAGACACTTCCCAAACACAAGGGTATTTTCTCTTACCATCTTCAGCTGTATTGAGTTTAAGGCTCTGCCCCTTGAAGCTCAACTGTCCACCACCCACTTTGGTTTTGGCAAGTGATTCTGCAAGTTTAGCGATGTCTTCTGATGCCATTTCTCTGCTTTTCAAATGTTAAGAGCTGGCAACCAAAAGAAATTGTCAAAATAAAAAACAAACTACAACATGTTCTGTGTGAATAATCACATTTATTTGAACACTAAGGTGTTTTTTGTTCAAGCTAATTCACTTGTGTTTTCCCAACAGCTCACAACAGCTAGGCTAGGTTAATATTCCAAAGCAAACCATTCAGGTGGTGTAGAATCCTCCAGTACTGTTGAGGATGGGGTTTTGATGGACTTGTTACACTTCATAAACAATCAATAGCAAAAACTATGAATTAAGGCCACATCAAGACAATACTCATTGCACAACACTTTTACAATTAAAACATTCCTCTCTCCCCAAGCCCTGTCCTTTATACACTGCACATCTCCCCTGTTCTCCAGAGCGAGCTAGAACAAACACAACTGTTTTTCCTTTTCAGTGATATCCCCAGCACTGCCCCCATCAGCATAGCTCTAGAACCAGAAAATGCTGAAAACATCCTGTGTGCTGCATACAAAACTCTCAGGTTTGTGGGTTCCCTTTCCCTTTTAGTCCCAGAGATTTATCACAAACATTAAACAGAATGATCTTACACTGATGATAGATTAGCAATCATTTTGCCTCGAGGCACAAGTCTGAAGCTAGCCATGCCTAGTAGCATCTGCGTGCCATTATTTAATGAATATTGACCCCTGAGTGAAGTTACTGGCCCTCATTCATTCAGAAGGATGAAGGAAGCATGTTTCTTACCCCAGCACCTCCACTGGGGGGAAAGGCCAAACAATTAGTGCTTAGAAGAAACATACTTATAAACCAGACTTCTGATATCAGCAAGGATGCAGGTCTACAAGTAAAGACAAGTGGTTCCATTCTTATCTGATTTAGAAGTGGTCTCACATCCTTGCAGCTCTGAGATCAACAGCACTGGTTTTAAAACACCCCCTAAATGAAGGCTGTACATACGTCATCCCCTCCTGATCTCTAGCTGTAAAATATCTCCCTTCAGCATCCCCAGAGTTTCTAAAGCTTCTATTAAGCTTCAGTATTGCTTTTGGACACATTGGGGAAAAGACATTGACAAGGTTGATCAATGTCACTTTTCCACTGGGCTGTCCTCTCAAGTAGGTGCTGCCAGTATAAAGATGCTCACATAATTTACTCCACCTCTACTAGGCCAGACACCAGACTGGTGGACTCTTCCCAACCTTTGCCAATCCAACACTGAGAAGGAAGAGAGGACATTTTCCAACATGTGAAGGATTAAATAGAAACAAAACTTAGGATCCAAAGAAATCAGTCTGTTTACATAGCTCAGTTATTAACTTTATTACCTCATCATTCTACTGTTTTAAAAAAAAAAAGTTCTGTTCTGCTATAATTCTCTTCTATGCTCTACAAGTGTACTCGCTCCCTTTGCTTCTTTCCCTTAAATCCCTGTCTACTTTCTTCACCTTACACACAGGCTACCTCCTAATTTACAAATTTCAATTTACAAATTCATCATCACATCCTGAAGCATGTTTTATTGCAAACACATCAGCCACACCCAACTGCCAACCTACCAGGTATCTTTGCTGATAGTTCTGTGTCAGTGAAAGCTTTAAAAAAAATAAATCGAAGAGTTAGTTATTCCAAGACCTGAAAACACCTGAAGAGAGATTTACTCATTACCTAAAGGCTGTATGAAGTTATATGCTTCCTGACAGTAAAATAAAGTTAGTTGAGCTAAATGCTTTAATTACAACACTGTCCACGCCGACAGGCCGGCTGGCTGCTGTCGCTACCCTGCTGTGCAGCCTGCCCAGCTCTCCCGGCAGCGGAGCGCTCAGCACCCGGGTCCCTGTGACAGCCCCAAGGTTACTCTCCGGCCGGCGGCTAAGAGCCTCCCAGCGCTGCCCGCCGAGGGCTGCGCGTTGCCCCGGCCGAAGCTACTCAGCACCGGCCGCGCGGCTACTTGCTCTCCGCGGCGGCAACCGCCACCCGCCCCGGGAGACGGCGTCTCCCGTCCCACGCGGGCTCCGGTGGCCGGGCGCCCCCGGCCGGTACCCGCGGGGCCGAAGCGGGGGGCGCGTCTGTTGTACCCTCCCTTCGGCGGGGGAGCGCCGCGAGGCGTTCCCTTCCCGCCACCCTCCTCCCCGCCCCACCGCGCGCGATAAACCGGGGCGGCAAGCGGGGGGTGCGCGGCGTTAGCCCGCGGGACCGCCTCACCTCACGCACACGCCTTCCCTCGACCGACAGCGGTGCCGGCGGCCGTCTCGCCTCACGCCCCCTCACCCCCGCCCGCCGCTCGCTGCCGGGGGAAGCGATGGAGCGGCGCCCGCCCGAGCACTCACGCCGCCGCCGGGGCCGATGGGGGAAAGGCGAGAGGGGGAGGCGGAGGATTTGAAAGCCGGCAGTTTTGTTCTCCCCTCTGGGATTGGCTGCGCGGCCTGACGTTTACCGGGGCGCCCGCCTCCGCTCCGCGCCGGCTGCCGACGGCCGGCGTGCCGCAGCCATCCGGCCGCGCCGCGTGTGGGCGGGGCCATGGGGGCGGGGTCTGCCGCGGGGCACGCCGGGACGTGTAGTCCTGTGGGTGGAGTACCCGGCATACCTCGCGCGGGGTAACCCTGGATGGGCGTGCGGCCTGGGCCTGTGTCTGGGTCTGGGGTTTCTCGCGCCTGCTGTCCGTGGTCCCTTTTCTCGCCTGCCTGGGCTCCGGCCTCCCCGGAGCGCGGGCTGCGAGGCGTGGCAGCCACACTTCTGGCCTTAGAGAGTAGGGTGGATCTGCAGCGTGTGCCCCTTTCAGCAAGGGCAGGCAGGGAGGATGCTACCAGAGGAGCTGAGTTGCTCTGTGCAGGCCTCACATACCCGGAGATAGACAAGTGCCTCTTTCTGTGAACCCTTGGTTAGATAACATCAGTGCAGATCTCATCTTTGTGCTTACTGTCAAATCTTTCTGCAAAAAGCATTTCATTCAGGAGCACGCAGTCATTTCTACTTAAGGATGCAAAAAGCATCGGTTTGCCTGTAAGCTCTGTGTGTGCATTCAGCATGTCATTATTCTTGAGTACAGAAATAACAGTACATCTGACAGGACCAGGTGAGCTGCACCTAAACCCATGTGCTACTGCTGTGTGGTTCTACAAAGCACTATTCACCGATCCCTACTTTCCAAGTTGGCAACCTACAGGCATTGATATCATTTCAGGTGGCAGCTGCAGATACCTGGTGAGATCAGTATTGAGGTGGATTTTTTCTGCCTTTTGGATCCAAAGCATTATAAGACATTTTTTTATTCACAATTCTCCCAGCTGTAGTTTTAATAAACAATATCAAATGCTATCATAGACCCAAGAAAAGAATGTCAGGAATTGGCACGGCTGGGTGATCTGGGAGACCGTGTTAAGGCATGGTAGACCTTCTAATTCAAGGGGAATACAGAAAGCAATTAAATTTCTTTATGGAACATGACAGCTGAAGGTATAAAAGCCATAAACCTGTACAACAACCACATGGAAAACTTGAGCAAAATTTAACTCATAAATAAGAGGAGCTTCTCTTGTTACTGAATAAAATTAAGAAGCCAAGGCACCAACTAGATTATGGTTTTATGTGAGAAGCATAAAGCTACCAGAAAATGTAGAGCAGATGAGGAAATATCTTAGTGATCTCAAAAAAGAGCTGGAACTTGGAAATATAAGCAAGGAAATTGGCACTTATTATTAGTTCCTTTCAATCTTTAGCATTAAACAGGATCCTATCAAATACATCTGATGCCCTTCTCAGTTGTTCTCCCAAATATCAGATAATTACCTGAGCCACAGGGGTGAGAATAAAGTCTTTAACTGTGGATGCAGCTACACTGGAATGAATCTGTACTGTGCCACTGTTACATAGATCTATAGAATAATTCTCCCTAAAATAAGAGTTTTACAAATGCAAGTAATTTTTATGACACTTTAACTGGTTCATAGCAGGGACTGGTGGTGTTTTGACTGCTGAGTACCTGCACATGAGACCTCGATATCTTGATTGCAAATTGGGAATTTTTTTTTTTGTTAACAGCTAAGGAAAAATGTTATTTCGTGAGTTCTTGTATTTTCATTAATGTTTTTGTATTAAAAACCAGTGCTTGTTCCAGTATAACTCTTGATTGTGGGTAGGTTTGAGGTTTGTACCTCTTTCTTCTCAGCTCCTCCTAAGCCCTCTTCCAGCTGTGATGTCTTGCCTTGCAGAAGTTCTGCAGTGTTGGGGGCATTCTGGGCTCTATGATTCATTTGATGCTTTAATCACTCTGTGATGCTGCCCTCCCAAGTGTGATCTGGCACATCAGGTCTCCCCGTGTTTACTTGCCACTGACAGGCCTGTTCCATCTTTCTTTTGCCCAAAGCCACCCCTAGACAGGGATTGCCATTTGCTGCACATTTTGCCCAGCGGGTTCTACAGCAGAGGCCCAGCTTGGTTAGACTCTACCCATTGTCATGGCATTGTTGCCTGAAGATAGGAGGTAACAGATCTGCTGAAGAGATAACAAAAATAAACATTGCCTTATCCATGGATAACAGCAATCCTTGGATCCTAATGAACAGATTAAAAAAAAGCATTAGTTATTATTGCGAAGGGCATAAGACAATGTTCTGGAGTATTATATGGTACATTATACAATTCACAGCCTATATGACATAAATTATCAGTTTATAGTGTTGACAGAGCTGACAGAAGTCAATCCTAGAAAGAATAAAGTCTTTCCTTTTCTCCAGATGTTTTAAATATTAAACAAGTTTAGTACCCTTCAGATGATAACATTTACCTGCCTCTGAATCTTGTCAAGGGTGCTGTGCTGCAAAACACTGGGTGACAATCTTTTGGCTCACTGTAAATTAGAGAAGCAAGACGCTAAGGAGTGAACATGTCATTTACTGCTTGGAAAAGAAGTGATCACTTAAACTGTCTGGAAATGATGATCCGATGGTAGACAGACTTCTTTAGGGAGAGGAAAAACCTATCCTACCAGTGAGGCTGGACTGGGGGCTGAGCATGAAGCTCATTTCAGAGGGTTGTTTGAAGTTACTGGGAGTGCAGCTGGGTGGGGTTGCAGGACCCCTCCCGCCCCCATCTCAGGCCATCAGGGTGTCTCTGTCCTCACAACCATTTCCCAAGACAGGATAATGTCAGCCTCTGGGTCCCCGCTTCCCACCCTATGGCTCTATTCCCAAGGCTCTCTGATGTGGTCTACTGTGGAGGAGATTCAGCCTACTTTCTGGAAATATCAAAGGATTTGGGATGATAACAAGCCCAAAGTCTGTTAAAAAAATAAAATAAAATTAATACCTGTATATATAAATATAAAAATATATATGCAGATATGTATGTATATTATATAATACCCAATTGTATCTAATACAATAATAATAATCATGTTATATATATATATGCATACTGTGTATTCCTTTCCACCCAAATATTTACATTTTCAGATGATCTTCCTTACAGGGAACCCCCTGAGCAGTGCAGGGTGGCATAAGTCAGGTCTGGCTGGGATAGATAATTGCACTGCTGCAAGCACGATAGCTCTGGCCCTCTGACCCCCTTCCAGGAAACATATATGGGTGGGCAAAGGGGTCACAGCTCCACCTATGTGATGATCTCGCATGGTGGTGGTGGGGGGAATCCTCCTGTTTGTTTCTGTGCTTCGCATGCATGTAATCACTCTGCAGAGGCAGCTTGCCTTTCTTTTGGGTCTATTTTCTACATCAGCAAAGACAACCAGGAAGAAGAAAAATGTTGCATTAAAATAAGAAGGGCGCCTCGACCACTTAAGCGCTTTTGTTTTGGTGTTTGTTGGTTTTTTCTTTTCTTTTTGTTGTTGTTTTTAAGCCTAATTCACCTTAAAGAATCTGAAAAGCTACCACAAGGTTGCTCTGTGAATTTTTTGCAATGGAAAGCGGTAGCCTCTAGGGCCCAGAGTTTATGCAGGGAGGCATTTTCTCTTGTTGGTGCAGCTGGGAGCGAGCGAGCGAGACCTGGAAATGAAAGTAAAGAGATCAGGAGGCACATGGAGGGAGCTGCCGGGGCAGCCGATCCAGAAGCAGAATGCTGCCTTCTATAATTAAATAGCACTTACTATTATTATTACTTCTAGTAATAATACATTAATAATATCTCTAGTAATACAATACAATTTATCAAGGAAAGTTTATACGTAGTGTGTGGGGGAAAACCCAAGGAGAGGTGAGTCCTTTATTATTATTTCGGGGGGATTATTTTTGTCTTAAAACAATTCCGTACGTGTGTGTGTTTGTGTATGTAGAAAGGGGTGGACTTGAGAAACAAGAAAATCTGGATGTTGCTTCATTAGAAAGTAAAGGTTTCAGATAGTAACTGCTTGGATGAAACGTTGTGTAATTGCAAAAAAAAAAAAAAGTGAAAAATAATACGGGCAAGATTTTTGCAGCAAACCCCCTCTTCCGCCAAAAATGTGGGGTTTGCAGAAAAACAAAAAAAAATAATTGTCAGAGATCCTAATCCCACCCCCTGGAAAAAAAATGTGGTAGTCTGGAAATGGGTAGCTAGGAGAAAAGCCCCTGGGTTTATATTAAAAACTTAGTAATAATTGTGTTTGTGTCTGTTTGCGGTTTGTAGGTTTGAGCGCTGAGTTCGGGTCTGTATTTAGGCTGCAGCTTCCCCCTCTTGTTTGGTATAAACCCCATGAAGCAGCGGAGAAACCCTTGTTAAATAGCTTTTCAGATGCGCGTTCCTTAGGGGCTTTTAAAGTTTATTGAATAACCAGGTTGTGGGATTTTTTTTTCCTTTTTTATTTTAATTTTTTTTTTCCCCGAAATAATTCTTCAATGCTTTAGACAGTTTCCGGGTGGCAAGGGAGGTTATATTTATATATGTATCTCTTAAAGCTGCCTCCCCGAGTCCTGGAGCTGTGCGATTTTTATTTAAGCGGATGGTGGGGGTGGGGGGAGCAGGAAGACTGTTTTGATTTGTTTTCCCGGAGAAGCTTGGATTATCTCCTGCCACGGGAGACCCTTCCCAACAGGACTGGGGTGGCGGGGATGCCGGGGTGTCGGCGTCCGTCAGAGCCGCAGGGTGTGCTGGAGACACTGCGGGCCCCACTCTGCCCCGGCGACTCGAGGTGGTTGTTGTATGTGCAGCGGCCGCTAGGCAAGGCCGGGGATCGGCGGCCTAGCGCAAGGATTGTGGTGGGGAAGAGGTGAACGGGAGTTCCCGCTCCACCCGTGCGGGAACCAGCCCTTGGGGGTTAATTTTTAAAATGATGCAGGGGAAAGCATGCGGAGTGGGTACAAAAACAACAGCAAGTGGCCGAGCGATGGGCAACGTCATCTCACCACCCCCTCCTTGCTCCTTGGCTTCACTGTGGTGCCCCTCGGATCAGGCCAAGAGGAAGAGTTGCCTGCAGTACATGAGCTGCAGGGAGCAGAAAATAGAGTGATTTGCGCCAGCATGGTCTCGTGAGGCTTTGGTCACCACCTCCATCCCCTTCCTGGGGAAATTTATGGTCATTGGTGGTACCCCTATGACAGCAGCCTCAGTGGTGCCAACGGGACAGCAGTAGGACTAGTGGAGTGCCAGGGTGTGGGAGAGTGGTGTGGAGGTAGCTTGGGGTGGTCAATGCATGGAGGGATGATGGTGTCAGACCTGGTGGACACAGAATAGTGGTAGGGATTCTGAGCTGTTGGCTGTGAGAAGCATTCAAACCCAAATAGTGGATCACAGCAGAGAACAGCCACGGGAGTGAATTGGCCCATGATTGTAATGGGCTGTGTGGCTTGTTCTCTGCTTGATGCGAGTCTGGTTACCCCTTCTGCTTCACCACTGAGTGGCCAAACTGCAGCCAGTGAAAGACTCCATGTTGCAGACTAGTGAATGCATCCTGGAGCCATTTGCCAGGCAGAGAGCACACAGCTTGGAGATGAGCTCCTGTCTCAGCTCTACAGCCTGCCACTTGCATCTCAGTGCATGTATTTCTGGCTGAAATGTTACAGTCAAAGCCTGGAAGTCGGTCAAGTGTAAACTCATTGCCATCTCAGAAATATAGTATGAAAAACTTTGCCTAAATTCAGCTCTGGCATTATTCAGAATAACACCTGGTTTCTTGATAAGGTAAATTCAAGTATTTCTGTTCATCTCATGTTTTGTAGAGCACATCTACTCAGGTTGTGATTGAGTCACCCTTTTTATTGGCTCGTGCTTCCTTCTGAAGGCAAAAAACCCATTTTGCTTGTCTGACGTATTTTATTTCTGTCTGGCAAATAGTTTGTAACTCATTGACAAACTTTAAATAAAGTCCTCTTTAGAAACTGGACCAGAGAGGATAAACATCTTCAGACTGAAAGGTTAAGAGCTTTGTAATAGGGATATAAATACTCTGGATTCAGGTTCTGCTGGTGATTCAAGCAGACAAGTCTGGACAGACGTATCTGATGGGGGAAAAAGAAAATGACACTTTGGCACTCTACTTCATGAAATGCTTTATTCTCTGTTTCAAAAATAAAAGAGTGAGAAAACAAAAGCTAAGCAGGTTCTGTGCTTAAATACGCATCAGCTGTGGTAAGTGTGCAGGAGAACTAAAGTGTTGCACGTATGGGTGGCTTGCTGCGTGTTGGGTTTGCTGGCATAATGAACATGTGGCTTGGTCCAAGAGTTAAATGAGATCTGGTGAAGGAATGAGACAGGTGACAGAAGTGGTTGAGTTTGGGGAGCGCAGAGGAGGTGTGAGGAGCGAATGGAGGAGGAATTGTAGCTTCCAGCAGTGGTGGGGCAGGCAGGACTAGGGAGAGGTCTGCCACACGTCATGGAGGGTGCTGATATGGTGTCAGATCAAAAAGGAGAGGTTGTTCTTGGAAGATGTGAAAGAAATTGTTAGGGCAGTAGCATGTGGAATGCATTTTGAGGATGTTACCATGAGAGGATGAGTCTTATATGCAAAGTTGTGACATAAGCCAGCAGGTGTGAGACAACTTTAGCAGAGGAAGCTGGTCATCGACTTGCAAGAAGAGTGGAATGTGGGGCAATATCAGGAAGCAACAGTCTGGAGGGGAGATCAGGCCTGTAGTTTATATCTGAAGAGGGCAGTGAAGGGTCTTGGGCTGGAGAAAGTTCACTGTAGAAGATGAGCATAGGACTGCAGAGAGTAAACAGCATGCAGGGTGAGAGGCAGAGACAGTTTTCTTCACCAAGATGCCAAGAAGCCTTTACTTATTAATTTACAGCTCTTGTAATACCCTTTTAATGTCAAAGTAATTGGACAAGAAGCCAGCCACCCCCTGGGGTACCACAACACCCATAGTCAAAACATCTTTCTACTGTTTTACAGACAGCTGCCAACAAGGTCACAACTGGTGACAATCTTTGCGATCCCACAGGAAGGAAGATTCCATGCACTAGTATTTTAACATCCACATGCAGGGCACAGAGGTTGTGGGGTTTTCTTGAGCGTTTTGTAGCAAGTATCAAAACTGTATCTGGGTATTGGTTGCAGTAGGATGGTCCACATGAAGAAAGGATGGAGGTAACACATGTTGGAAGCAGTGGCAATGGTGATGAGGAGAGAAAAAAAAAATGAGAAGGGGAGCTTTAGTATGCAAGAAGTGTTAGGTAACTCTAGGAAGAAGGTGTTCTGTAGCCTTTCACTGTAGTCCTTTTGCTCCACTCCAGCTTTTGGTCAGTAGTGTTTGAATACCCTACACTGTGGTCAAGCAGCAGTGACTTGTTCTTATTGTCACACTGGCCCACATCCTGCTGTTGAGGATGTTTTAGCAGTGGAGTCAGGGTATCCATGATAACAGGTACCAATGCCTTCATGTCTTGCAGTAGTGTTTTAAAAGCTGAGCTCAGAAGCAGAGGTTGAAGTAGGCTGTGCATATCAGAAGCTTTTCGAGGTAATGATCTGTTTTGTGGATATACACAACTGTGAAGGTGTGCCACAGCATTTTTGGAGTGCAGCCATTGACTTTGTGGTGACCAGCCAGCGTTCAGCTGCTCTCCCCACAGTCGCCAATAATCTCCCTTTTCATCAGATCCTTGGGCTGCTGCTTCACTTTCCTGACTTTTATTCTCTCCAGGGTGACTCATGTCAGGGAGCAGCAACAACAGTGCTGTTCCTCTAGGGAGGACAAGCTAGGAGCCAAAGCTGATGGCAGCCACCAGCCACCATTAACTAGAGTATGGTCCCACTATATCTGAACAGCACAGACAGAACAAGATGCTTATAGCAGGGGTCCATCAACAGTCCCAAAGAAGATGAGTTAGGTGGTGAATCAGGTCCAGGGTCCGCTCAGTGTGAATCCAGTGGTAGGAGATGGTGCCAGAGACAGGACTGGAAACAAGCTGCCTACAGTGTTTGTCCAGGAGATAGAACTGAGGACAGGTCCACTTACAGTATAGCTCAGACAAGGCAGTATGCCTGGACCTGAGCTGAAATGGAGCTCCTGGACCATGGGCAGAGGGTGTGTGGGTGGGGGCCCAACATGAGGCTGTTTGGGGAATATCAAGCCTGTTAGTGCACTTGGAAACCAAACAACTAGATATTCCTTCCCTGTGCCCACAAGGGCCCTTTATGAGAGTCCACTTGACTTTTTGCCCTCAGTACTCCCCCACTAATTTATCTCTTCTTGTTTTCCTTGGTGGCTTTTTCTCCACCCTTCTCTCTGATGGCCTTCTGGATCTGCTCTGTCCTCTTTCATGGCTTGCAGTACCACGAAATTTTCACATGTGCAAATGGTTCCTACTGCTCCTCTTCACCTTGTCTTTTCTCTCTTACTACTTCTGTCTTTGCAGAATTTCATACAAGAGAAAAATATCAAATGAGTTGCCTCTCTCTCCTTTTCTACTCCTCAAGCCTGTCTGCCTGTAGTGTTAGTGATCATATTAACCTGGCAGTCTCCTTGTTAAATTTCCTTCTTTCTTCCTGATTGCTCATTATCCAGGCTATTTATAAATCATTCCAAGCTTTTTGTTGGTGTTGTACTGACGTCTAACTCCTCATCTCCATCACGTCTGTTAAAATCCTTTGTAGAGATGCTGATCATCACTCACCTTCTCTGATGCTTTTCCCTTTCTTGCTGCACTGCCCATCCTGTTCCAAATGCAACTGCTTAGTATCTTATACCTGCTGCTCAGACCATATTGCTCTCAAATGTCTCATGACTTACGAACTGCAGTGCCACTTGCTTGCTCTTGCAAGCATCCCTCTCCTACCACTTTTTTCTGGTCTTTCTCTCGCTACTGCCTTTCCCCCTTCCCTCAACTCTCCTTCTTGGTAAAAGGCAGGTATCAATTTGTCTGCATTTTGCATGTTGCAGAGCACAATCAGTAAGGGCTTGCTGAGTTGTCAGGATTGATTTTCACATACCTTAACAGTCCCTTCACACTGTTCCAGCCTGAACATACCATAGCTACCATGAGTTACCTTAGAATCATATAGTCATAATGTAAACGGGGGCTGGACGACAATGCTCTCTGAGCTGTTACAGTGTAGAGTTAGATCAATGAGTGTTGTTTCTCTCATGGACTCTTCAGAGGCAATCCCAGGCTTGAAGAGCACAGTGTCTCCATCTCCATCTCATCTCTTCTGTGCTTGCTGCCTTTGTCCCCAGGTTAGCATTTCTCAAATGCTGAGCATTGTTTATGATCAGAGCTGGTTGATGGCAAGGCTGAAAAATTTGCTTTCACTAGCCAACTCTATTTTGACACAAAATTCCATCCCTTTTCCCTTTTTGTATTCTTTTCTTGTGTGGCAGACCTGTGTACCATGGGGAGAGATCAAGATTTGATTCCAAACTGCAGGGGAGGAGGTGTGATTCAGTCTCATCTTAGTTGAGAAAATGGCATTATTCCAAACGGCTCAATCATATTTGTTTGTGCTCACAGAAACCCAGACTGGATTTAATCAAACCCAAATAAGTTACTGTGCCTATTTGTGTCCATGACTAAGTGGACATAGCTCTCTCCTGAGCCTTCCTCAGGCACTGCCCACCCCAGCTGAAAACACTGTAGGATGGGGCCCAGTCTGCTCTTCAAAGGAGCATTCCCAAGTCTCTGCTGCTCTTGCTTGCTGATTTTCAGCACAGAATTCCCATTGCATAGATTCACTGCTGTCCTTTTATGTGAACAACAGCAAACAATTCCATTTCCTTCCTTTGCATCTCTCTTTGTGATATGCTCCCATATACCTCATGTAGATTACTTGATTTAATGTCGCGCAGCAAACCAATTTAAATCCAGCCCAGATAAATATTGGTCAGAATGGCTTATCATGGGAAGGTCCCTGAAATGACTGCCAGTGCAGGGGAAATGTTAATTTTTTTTAATTTTTTTCTTTAACTTTCCTAGAAGACGCTCATGGTAACAGTTGGTTCCCATTGCTCTGTTTACTGCAGCATAAGTAGAAGAGCTCAAATTGAAGTTATTCCTCTTACCTGTGTATCCTGGCAGTGGCTTGTGAGAAAAAGCAGATACTTGGTAGTGAGCTGCTTGCCATACTGCATATGCAATGTAGATAAATCATGGACTTCAGGGCATCTGGTCTGGAACATTTTGTTAGTAGTAAATTCAGACATGAACAAAATACTGGGCTGCTTAATTTTCAGCAAGACCTAAAACTACTCATTTTGTGGTTTGTTTTGTTGTTTTGTTTTTTTTCCTTTGCAGAAACTATAATGGAGAGACAGAAGAGAAAACAAGAAATAGAGAAGGGACTTCAGTTCATTCAGTAAGTGGACAACCTTATTGTTTCTGTGGCTTTGGAGGTGGTTGTCTTTGTATTGAGGATTACAGGAACTGAGTCCTTTCTATTCACTGCTTTGAGTCTGCTGCATGGAAAAGAGACATTGGTCCTATAATGCTAATAGTACTTGGATCTTCTACTTCATCATCAGCATGAATATCTCAAAATACTCTCTTAATAAGGTTATCCCACATTTCTTAGGAAAAGAGATAGTGTTTCTAATTTATAGGTGGGTAAAGCAAGGTAAATGACTTGCTAGGTACCCCATATGGTGCCTATGGGAAAAATAGATGACTTGGGCTCTTTTACAGTTGCCAGTCTGGCAGGTGCCTCATGTTACTCTTGTGTAAATATCATATGGCCTTCTAGAACTTGAAATGGTCGCTTATTAGTAGTTAAATGTTCAAGTACTTCCTTGTAAAGTGCAAGAGTGTTCTTTCACCTCCAATGTTTGTTGTTACCAAAGGCCTCAGACTTGGGAACAGGTTCCACAGCAAGTAAGGAAATAGCAAGATTGTAAACAGATGGGTTTGGGTCTTTTTTAAGGTCAGTTCTGAGTTCTACTCTTATTATGGCTGAAATCTGTGCATCTACAATAAACAAAAAAGGCAAATCTTCCATGTTACATATTTATATCCTTTGCCAGTCTGAGACTAAATGGGGCTGATAACCCAGTTTCAGAGAGGCAATTGTAAGGTTTAGTTTGGTGATATTTATATAAATGGGCAAGATTCCTGGAAAGAAAACAACTTAGAAATATGGCATGTTGCTCATGCTTCTGGAGTGTATCTTGAACTCTGAACCAGGGGCAGTGTCATTTGTTGGCTTGTTTTGATGTGAAAGAGAGGTACCCCAAATTTATGAGCAGAATGAATGTTTGTTACAGAGCCATGGCATTTCCTATAGTAAACGTTTAAGGAACAGATGATTATTAGATTGGATGAAGCCTAAAAAACATTTATTTTCTGACCAATAAGATAACGTATACAGTGTTGTATTTCAAAGGTGAGGAGTGCTATGAAAGGTGTTAAGGACTTCTCTAGAGCCTGTTGTTTTCTTCTTGAAGGGAAAAAAAAAAATACATGTGGACCAAGCCTGGATTACTTGGATGGTCTGACTTGAAGAACAGAACCTTTCTTTTAAGTGCTGTTGTGGGGCAGGTGTTCTCCACAGAAGCACTGCCAATTTTGTGGCAGCCTTGACCAAGATAACTGGAGTTAAACGGCTGCATTGTTTTCTCCCTTCCTTTTGTGGTGTAGGCCTAAAGGCATGTGGCTCAGGAAGAGGAAAGTGTTTGCTTTTGTCACTGTCTCACAGTAGATTTGAGGAGGTCTTGGAGTGACAGTCTGCTGCCTTTCATTAGTGCAAGATGCACTTCTGTTCCCTGT
Source organism: Ceyx melanurus (assembly GCA_024611195.1). Classification (NCBI taxonomy): domain Eukaryota; kingdom Metazoa; phylum Chordata; class Aves; order Coraciiformes; family Alcedinidae; genus Ceyx; species Ceyx melanurus. The sequence continues at coordinate 35,583 of JANHGL010025568.1, forward strand.
GATAATCTCTCATGGGACTTTCTCAAAGATGCTGGGGTTTTTTAGGTGGCTCCTGAAGATAGGTTACAGAGGATTGCACAAAAAATAGCTGAGAATAACATTTCTTTAGTTTCAAATCCCTTGGGACCTGACCATCTCTTGACACCACTGTAGCCATCACTGAGAGTAATGCTTCCGAAGTGTGATATCCTTGCCCTAGTTGTCTTTGAAGTGATAAAATGTTCAGTAACTCACCAAGATATTAATAACAGAACCAGAAAGATTATTTCTTCATCAGAGAGAAACCCTTGTTTGCATGGATGTCTGTTTCATAAGCCTTTTCTTTTCTGCCTTTCAGGTCCACATTACCCCTAAGCCAGGAAGATTATGAGGTAATTAATTTGTTTTCTGAGCTGGGCACTCTTTGGTTAGCAAGACTTGTTCTGTTGCACAGTGATTAGTTTACATACCAAAACTGGAGAGCGTAGGATGATCTGCCACAATTTGTCTGTAGCTTAAAACTTAGAAGTTTCTGACAGTGACAACTTTCAGTGAAAGAAGACACTTGAGCGTTCAAGTAAAAAGGAGATTTGACAAGATTATTCTCCTCTACCAAAAGAGTGGTGTTTTACAGGAGGGTGGGGAAGCAGGAGAATCTTAGTTGACAGGAAATTTGCTAAAACCCGTGGAAAGGAAATGGGGAAACCTCTCATGTCTATGAATATCCACTTCAGTCTATTTGCTCTTCCCCTCCTGTCCAGGCCTTCTTGCAGAAGCTGGTGAGAAACTTGTTTGCAGAGGGCAATGATTTATTTCGAGAGAAGGATTTCAAGCTTTCACTGGTACAATATGTAGAAGGGCTGAACGTGGCAGATTATGCAGCCTCCGATGAGGTGACCATCCCAAAGGAACTCCTGTGCAAGCTGCATGTCAACCGAGCTGCCTGCTACTTTACCATGGTAGGTGCCTTCCCACATCATCCCCAAGATCCAGGGAGAAGGACATCAGGGTTGCAGCTCCATGCAATTAGAAAAGATTTCAAGAGGTGTTTCATCCAACACTGGAGAAGATGGTAACACACAAAAAAAAATATCTCCTCACTATCATACTGTGTCTTGAAAGACCAGAGGAAGGATGTGAAGGAGAGGGAGTCAGGTCTAAGATGCTGACAATGCAGTTCTGGTCCATGTTGGTATGGAGCTCTAAAAGGCTGTCTGCTTCCATGTACCCAAGGAAATCCAACAGCTTTCCTTTATGGTACAACCCCAGAGCAGGTCCATCCTGTTCCTAATGAGGCTGTCCCATGAAAAGAATTAGCAAGCAGTCATTTAATTAAAGACTGTCAAGTGTAACATGGCAGAAATAAGGTTAGTCAAGCCCCCTTAATTCTGGCATTCACTGACAGAAGTGTTTTGAGTTTTGCAAGACTTAACAAAATGTTCTGTTACTGTAGGTTTTGGGTATTTATGCACTGTCCTGTGTATGAGGTAATACATGTATCTCCAACTGCCTTTTATATTCCTGTTTTCTGTTGAGAGCTAAAATGCTTGCATTCACACAGAAGGAGTGGTTAGTCTGCTGTGCCTCAACTGACTCGAGATGGTTTCCACTTGCAGGGATTGTATGAGAAGGCACTGGAGGACAGCGAGAAGGCTTTGACTCTTGACAAGGAAAACATCCGAGCACTCTTCCGGAAGGCCCGCTCCTTGAATGAACTTGGAAGACACAAAGAAGCTTATGAGTGCAATAGCCGGTGCTTGTTGTCCCTCCCACATGTGAGTTTTTGTCATGCAATTCATCCTCACCACCTTCCTTCTCTGTAACATGCTTAGTGTGAGGCCAGAGGATGGCAGAAGTGGAAGCTTGGCTGGTCCTGGGAATGTGCTTGTGCCTGAGGAATTCTCTCTCTGACTCAAAAAAAATGTTCAGCTTCCCATGTTACTTCAGTCCAAGCCACCCTCTACAGATAGTGCCATCCAGAGACACCAGTCAGTGACAGCATGCTAGGTGGCCTGTTTGTGAAGAGCAAAACCCTACCTTAACAAAATACAATCTAAGGGCATGAGATTATTTTAGTTAGCTGGTTTTATATGTCTAATGGGAGTGATGAGGAGCATGAGACAAATGGGAACTGGATACTTTTTTAGATAAAAAAAGGTGAGATTTATAGGGGCCCACAGTCACAGTGGTTAGTGAATAAATTAACTCGGGAAAAAGACTGTCTGCCTATGCAGAACTTATTTCTTCCTATTGTTAACTTACCTTCAAAGAATCAGGGGAGGATGGCTGAGCCATTGAGAGCCATTCACACCTCCTTCCTCCAGGCAGGCCTTGTTCATTCTTCATTCAGATCTTATCACTTTGCAAGGTTTCAGGCATTGATAGTTGGGCTCTTACACAGAGGTGTCCTTGTCGTCAAGTCATAGTTTTTTTTATGTTCACAAGTTTGTACATTTTTGCATTCACAGGGGACTATCTGCATAAACTAGTCCCTAAAGGTTTTTCTGACAGTGCTTTTGTTGAGTGTACTTTTAGGTCAAATATTGAACTGGAAACCAAGCTGTTATTAGATGGATTGTAGTGAATGCTGGTTGTCATTGCTAAATTTGGTTCTGATCCATCACAGTAATGCTATTACAAGAAAAACACATTTAATTCAGCAGGAGGTTAACCTTCCTTTATTATTAGTGTTACAGAAGCAATTTTTGAAAGCCTCCTTACAGTTAGTTATTCCTTTTGTATAGTTTGTAAATTCTTGTTTGACTTGGCATGAAACAAAGATGACCAAAACATAATGAAGGAATGGTGTTAGGGGTGTTCAAACGAAGTTTTTTAAACAAAATCTCGTATAAACAAAACCATCTAATGTATGTGTTCATGTTATACCATATCTGGCTATATTTCACATTGCTGTTCAGCCCCTTAACCAAATTTATTTTATAACCATATACTTAACGTTTATGTATCTCCTGTTATTACAGTCATCATGGTCTGCAGACACTTTAACAAACTTTGTGTCAGAGAAGTTCAGCTTTAAAAACTCAAATGATCTGCATTCCCTGTTTAGACAATTCAGTCTTCTGAATTAATGTACCCCTTTGCTTTGTTACCTAACAGAAATCATAATCCTGTGCATCAGAGGCAAGTCATTCTATCTGTCACCTCAGTCTGGTTTCCATTATACCTCTGGAGCACACTGGTATTTCCATCTTGTGTTGCTGTAACAGAGAGCTGAGAACTTTGTTGTGGTCAATGTAGAGCATGCACTAAAACTTCAGTGAAGAAGGATCTGCCACTTGGTTGATTCACTCTCTAGTGGAGTTAACTTGTTGCTGGATACAGAGCTGCTAGTTTGCAGAGGTTCCTAGCGCAGTGAAGTTGATATTCCTCTGTGAATAAAATGGTTTTTTTTAGGGTGTTGGAGGAGAACATACTGCATGCCCTCGTTGAGCATCTTGTAAGTGGGATGTAGTGAGTGCCCGAGGGTGACATTTGGCTGAGGGAGGGGAAAGCTAAAGGAAGATCTTGGAGGTGGCAAAGATCAAATAGTCCTCCACTCCCAAACCTCAGCCTGCTTACAAAAGGAACAATAATTAACTAAGTGTGTTTGGAAAGGGTAGTGGGAGAAGTCTGGAGAGAAATACGTTCTTGATCTTGTCTGGGAATGTGAAAAGACATCTCAGTTACTTTGGCATGTGGAGTTGTATAGGGTAAACCTGGTACATGTGAGTATGAGATCAATGAAAAGAAATTATGTCAGAGGTCTTTCTGGTGAGTTTTCCACAGGGAGCAAGAAAATGTCAGACTTCAGAAGATACCTGAGAAAGTGTTTGAAATCACCAGAGGCAAACAGAGAATGGAAACATGATTGGTGTTAGATCTGAGAGGTGGAAGAAAATGAGGAAGGACCAGTGACCATGAGATTTGACCAAGAAGAGGTCTGTGAAGGTTTCTGGAGGATGTGTGGACAGTTTCAGTAGAAGAAGATACATTCTAAAAGGGTGTCAGATAGGGAGAGGAGATGGTCAAGACAGATTTTTATCTTCATTGAGTTCAGAGAAGGTGGTGACAAGAACAATATAGAGAATGTGGGGGAGCAAGTACAGTCAAAAAGTGACACTCCAAATTGCAGGCAAAAATTACTGATACTGCGGACTGGAAGAACCAGAGGCAGGTGAGGGTCTGAAAGGGAAAGAATGAATCTGCAAGAAGGAAGTTGAATACCAGCATGGCAAGTAGGGAGAAGAGAGCAAGGTTCAAGGTTGGAGGTGAGGGAGGAGATTAAGGAGGAATATCACAATAGGTTGGGCAGGTAATTTTCTTCTTTGAAGAAACTGTTAAAGTATGCCAGTATTTTTGCAGTCAGGATGGGAGATGAAAGCAGAAGGAAAGAGTTGCTGTGGATAAATAAGTGAAGAAGATTGCAGCAGGTTTTTAGTCCAGGCAGAACTGGAGAGGATGGATCAGGAGAACGGAGCGTGGCCCAAGACTTTGCCTAAAGCCCATGATGGTGTGTGAGTGGGCTTGGGTGGTGAGCAGGGTGGTAAATGGCATGCAGCAGGAGAAGCAGAAGGATCTGCTTGACTAAGCTGTGACTGTTTAACTAGAGCCAGAGATGGTGACAGTGCCTTGTAGCTAGTAAGTTTGAAACTGAGACTTGTTTTCAGCTGTAAAAACAAACAAGCAAAACTAGCTAGTGAATACTGTCTGCATATGAAAATTGGTTATTAACTCTGCAGTTGGCAGAGGGAAGGCATGCCAGCTCCTTCCCAGACATGGGGACCTTGTGGAAGCTGTATCAACCCCCAGCAGCCCTTCCAGCCATCTTTCCAGCAGGACTCCTGAACCCTGCTTTCAGAGTGGGTGCTTTCTTGGAAGAAGATGTTTGATTCTGATTTTCTGCAGCATTGAGTGTAGGGGAGAGCTCCTGGTGCAACCTCAGTGTCTCAGCAGAGCTGAAAGACAAAGAGTCTTCAGGTCTGCATGGACTCTCTTAGGGCTGCTTTGACAATTTTTCACCTGATGCTGTCTACAAGTGAGGCTTTCTGACACACCCACTGTGGATAATTGCCTTCCTATTTATTTCATTGTGTGTGCCACAAAGGAAAAACTGAAAGTGTCCTGCCACTGGTTTTATCCTCAGGATGAAAGCGTCACACAACTGGGACAGGAGCTTGCCCAGAAGCTGGGACTGAGGGTTCGAAAAGCATACAAAAGACCTCAGGTATGACTTCTTTTTTCTTAGAGTCTCTTCTTTTGTCCCTTTCAGATTTACATTTGCAGAAGTGTTAGGTGCTGCCCCACAGTTTTAGACACGTGTGCTACCCTGCCATCCTTCTAGCAGGCTGCTGGCTGCCCACCTTGCCCTGTGCCCTGACTCACTTTGCTTTGATCCGTTTCTAACCCCATTGCTGCTCTGTGTTTAATCCCAAGATGTTTTGAGAGTCCCCAGCTAAGCCAGGCAGAGTTGGGCTGGTGCTGCAGGAGAGACTTCCAATGCACTGAGCCTGTGTTTTTCGTCGGAGAAGGACATATGGCCTGATCCCAAGGGAGGTGTACATCCAGTCCTTTCCCTGTTAGGAGATGAGAAGGGTGGGATCCTCTGCTGCATGGCTGGTTTTGTAGTGTTATGGGCCCATGAAGAGTTCTTGCCCCATATCTAGGCATGCACCTTCTTTGTGGTGGGGCAAAGGGAGAACAACAGGTACACATCTGGTCAGATGCTAGAAAAGAAGGCAACAAAACGTGGGTCCAATTAGTTGATGGTAGTGGCTGGATCTGTAACCTTGCTCTATATGAAAGTGCTTCTATAGCTGAAGTCCTCTTGGTGTTTAAAAATTTACCCTGTGATGGAGCTAGAGGGCGTTAGGCCACTGCTAAGGCTCTTGGATAAAGCTGCCTTGGTCACCTAAAATTGCAGGATGTGTTTTCAGTCAAGGCTTACATTGCCATTTGCACCCTTGGCCCCACGTTCAGTGGTGTGTTAAGAAGCCAGCATGTTCCATCTCCAGAGGGACAGCTTTGCAGTAGGTGGTAAGGTGACTGGTGAGCATCCTGTTTGTAGAGAACCTTTGGGGTAAATTTGGCTGTAGCATCTTATTTCTCTCCCTGACCAACCTCACATGTGATTGACCTATCCCTAAAAAATCCTTGGCACTGTAGCAGCTCTCAACACTCCAAAATGATTCTGGCTTAAAGAATTATGCAGAAATACTTTTTGCATCTGCTCGCAGTGTTGGCCTTACATCTTTTTGCTTCTGTCACTTATGATGGGCTTAAATCACCTGCATATCAGTATTTTGGTAACACCTTGCTATCTCTTGTGTTGACTTCCAGCTTTTGTTCCAGTGCTGTAATGCCTCAACGAAGTATTAATTCCTTCATTAAAGAAACAAAAAAACCTTCTGTTCTTCAGATTTTTTGCTTCCGGATTGTTTGTTAGATCCTGGATGTTTTGAGATGCCCAGAACAAATATATGGCCCTTTCAGCATTCAGGAAACTGTACCTTTGTGTCACAGTGGTATTTCTTTTTGGAGTGACTTTTATTTATGGGCAGTGCCTGGAAGGAAACTGTATTGTAACCCAGCATTACCTATTTTATGAGCATTTCTGAGCTGTCTCTGTTCTAAGACCTTTCTCTTCCTTGCAGCAGGAATTGGAAACGTTCTCGCTACTCAGTAATGGCACCTCAGTCAATTTGTCCAACCAGGTAGAGTTTGCATCCTGGGGTTGTTCATGAATTGTGCTACTAGAATGTTTCACAGTTTTATTTACATGCAGAGTTATAACTGTCTTTTAGGATTTAAATGTATTAATTAGGGTTTTCTGCTTTTAAGGAACATTGCCAAGGGATTTAATTTATTTGTAAATATTTCTAGTGACAGCATTTTTTATGTCAGTAATTAGATAACTGAAGATGGTTATTTTTCTTAGCCACTGTGAATGTTTGCTTTCTCATGCATTTTAAATGAATTTTAGTTTTCAAGTTCTTAAATAGTTAGGGCAGTGCTAAGTAAAAGTCTTGAAAGTGCAACTATGGAAGAAACATACAAAATTTAACCATAGGATGTACTGACCAAGGTTTGTGTATTCTATGTATTGTCCTGTCAGCTGGGAGATCCTTGGGAGGGCAATGTACCAATACTAAGCTAAAATATAAGAAAATGCTTATTTCCTTGTTCCAGCACTGGGGGGGCGGGGAGAAAAACCCAAACAAATAACAAACAAATGAAACAGTTGCTGGTTTTTCAGGCTATTTGGTACTTCACAGTACTCCTTAAACCAAACAAACCATAAAACCATAAAAATTGTTATTTTGTAAAACTGAATAGGATACTAAAGAATGACTTTACCTCCCACTGTTCAGTGACTTACTTTCACATCTTTCTAGGAAAGCCAGTCACCTTTCTTAAATAATTGTGCCTAGTTTTTAATTTGAAAATATTTCCTTTTGGAGGAAATGAAAATAAAGCAAAAACTAGAAATTGCAAAAACTATTGCAGTAGATGCAGTATGTCAAGGGTGATGCTTTACTTGTGCTGTTTTAAGCTTAAGCTGAAGGCAGAGCACTAACCTCTGGCTATGTTCCTATAAAATATGGGCTTTTAATCTTTGCCCAAAGCTCCTAGTCAGCAGTTGTCTTGGCGGAAACCTTTTCCTGTTTTGAGTTTGCTGTAAAAGTTTGTGGTTGTTAGATTGCAAAATATGTGAACTAAGAAAAGGAACGTTGTGTAAGATGAGGCTGATCAGATCTCACACTTCATGGCACTGACCATTGGTGTGTCCCTGGATGTGGGACGTAGCGTTCTCCTCCACACATGAAAAACCCTATGCTATGTACAGATTGGATCACGTGGCTGGACATTGTGCAGGATATTCCTTGGCAGCCAGTGGGTTTGTCCACTGCTGGAGGGAAAAATGAACAGGCTCTTTGGATTAATGGCCTCTTAAAGTTTATTTGGTTTACTGCTCTTGCACTGAAAGAGGCCATAAAGGTAAAGAAAGGGCCAGATGCATTTAGGGGTAATAGAGAGTCTCATTTCTGACATGTGAGTAGCTTTTAAAAGATTAATTTCTGGTGATATTTTTCTCTCCCCTTGCCTACACCCTTTTTGCAGACCACATCCAATGGATTGGGTTCAATAGATGACATCGAAACAGGTAAACACATCTCTGATTTTTATAACTAAGGTATCTGACCAGGCTGGAAGGTTGGAGAGGTTCACTGTCTTAATTTATATCTCTTCTGTGCCCTCCTGCTTTTTGTAACTAGGAAGATGAAAAGGTGGAGGACCTTTTTGTCCAGGCCCAGTGAGACAATTATCTGGAAATTAAGAGTCTGCTGAGGTGCACAACTCTCTCCAGTTGTTCTTGCTTAACAACTTGCTTAAGTTGTTATTGGACCTGGAAAAGCTTCTAAAACTCTGCTTACAGCCAAAACAGTCCAAATAAAGCAAAGTTAAGGTTCTAGGCAATTGTTTATGCTCTGGGCACATATGGTCCTCCAAGACATTGAGATGGAGGAAATGAAAATGAAGGGAGTTGAGAGGAAGGCAGGGAGAGCCACTTTCAGGGTTAGGCACACAGGAAGAGATGAAGGAGGGTTATGGGGTTGCTTTTCTCATGCTGGGAAACAAGTGACCTTAACTCTGCCCCTGTAGGAAGTCTAGATGCATGCTTTGCCCTTCCTTGTGTGTTGGAGTATTGAAGTTGTGCCTCTGAGCAAGCACATCAGTCTTTGTTCCTTTGAAAGGTAGCTCTGTGTGTGTAGGTAAGAGTGAAGACTGATTACTGCAAGTAGCAATTGCTCTTTTTATAGCAGGAAACTAATTCCATTATTAGGGTTCTCTTTTATTTCTCTGGTGAATGCCAGTTCAGTAACTGAATACTGTGTGTAATCACAAGACCCAGTTCTGTGAATTAAGGGGAGTTTTTGACATTACCTTGCTGTGCTAAAATGAACTGGCCTTCTACTGCGGAGTAAAGAGTGCCTGTATCCAGTAAGCTCTTTGTCTAATCAGGGATCTGGTGTAAGAGCAGCATGCCACCTTTGCTGCAGTTCAGGCAGAGAGCACCTTTACTGCTAGTAAATGTTTTCAAAAGCACTGAAATGATATGTGTCCCATTGCTCTGAGAGTGGTGTGCTGAGTACCTCAAGAGTTTCAGATTCAAAGCTTCATTTAGCAAGGTTGGGTTTTTTTGGTTGTTTTGTTGTTGTGTTGTTCTGTTTTGATTTTTAAGATGCAAGCTCCTGAAGCCCCTTCTCCCATACTTGGCTCAGATCTGGCTCAGTATGGCCTCTGGCCACCTAAGGCACTAAGGAACCACTGGTGTTTTGGGAAGTATATCTAGAAATAGGGCTTTTAAAAGCACTGTGCTTGCCGTCTGGGACAGGTGGGTGTATGGCCAGAAAACTACCATATGAAGGCCATGGTATGAGACACTTGGTTCAAGGGAGTGGATGGAGACAATGCTCACTGAGCTTATAACAAATAAGAAATAGGGCTTAGTGTCATGGCAGTGGCAGAAATCAAAGGGAGGCAGGCATGTGCCCTTAGTCTACTTGTCAAAGAAGGCTGGTTTGTTTTTTAAGATGGAGCAAAGATCAGGTGCACGAGCTTTCTGGAAGGAGAGTACATGAAATGTTGGAGTGGTGAGGTCAGCAGATGGGGTGTCCTGAGGAAAGCAGGAGTGAGAAAGGAGGGACAGGGGAAAAGATTGAACAGAAGCAAATGAGAGGCATCAACTGGAGGAATGACGGGGTTTGGGTGGTTAGGGAGAAGGGATAAGACATCTCCCCTCTGCCTCTTGCAAGTAACAGAACCTCTTAGTCCCTGCTCTCCTCCTCACTCTTCACATGCACTGAGCTGCTGGGGGTCCTGTATCATCTGCCTTTCGGTCCTGCATTCAGCTTTTCATGGTTCTGGGCCTTTTAGGCTGTGTGAGGGCCTCATTTCTTTGCTCCCCTGTCTGAGTGGGAACTGGAGGGCCTTGTTCATTCCACAGAGTTCATTCTGAACTTCTGGATTCTTTGGGTTGCTGTCACTGTGAACTCTTTTGTCCCCCGCTTTATGTGTCCCTTAGTGTGTCCTGAACTTCTTGTTGGCCCCTGGAGGGATCTTGACAGTACTCCAGATTTGAACATCTGAAAAAAGGCAAGGCACAAGCTGTCCCTTTGTACTGAGGGAAGTCTGGCCAAGCTACCAGCAATGAGGCCAGCAGCAAGGGAAGCTGGATGTCTGGCTCCCTAGTGCAGCTGAGGACCCTAGTGCAGCTGAGGAGGCCATACCGAAGGGAGATGAGCTGAGAAAAGGCTTCATGAAGGGGGTTTGGGGTTGGAGCTGAATGTCACCTCAGGGGCAGCTGCAAAATGAAGGACACTTTCAGCTTTTCTTTGAATTGCAGCCTGTGGTGAATGTGTCCAGCTGCACCACTGAAAACCCGTGGTGTATCTCATCATGTGCAACTTGCACTTTCCTTTGATCGCATGAATGAAGTGGTGGAAAGGGATCTGTGACTCTCCCTTGGCTCTTCCCCCTTCTTTTCCTGCATTTTGTCATGGCTCAGCCTCCAGTGACTCCAGTGACTTATCCTTATTTGTTTCTGCTGTTGCTTTGTTTAGGACTTGGAGATTTGCAGGAATTGTTGATTTGCTGAGCTCTCCAAGAAAGGCACCAGCACAGTCCTTAGTCAGTGAATGTGTGGTGTAGAGAAGATAGCAACATGGCTCACTTGCCCAGTCCCAGTTAGAAAGGGATGGCTGAGTTTTCATGGGGGCTTCATGAGCAGAGCTTGTGCAGACAGCAGCATTTCATGTTGGATCAAGATTGTGTCTCAGAAGCTTGTCTAGTTCCTTTTCCTTTCTTATCAGTCTTTCTAATAAAAGCCATTGTGTCTCCTTCCAAACTTCTCCTTGTAGCCTTAGACTGTCATAGCTGCAGCACAACCGCTGCTGTGTGGATGAAGAAGGTAGCATCTTTGTCTTATTTCTTTTCTTTTATTGCAGGACATCTGCACAGGGGCAGAATTAAGGTAGTCTGGGTGCTTGGTTTGAGAACTGCAAATGTAACGCTGCATTTTCTGAGTTTCTAACATTTGAAGTTTTTTTTTTTTAAACTTTTTTTTTTTTGAGAAAAAAATGCTCTTCTGTGAAGAGTATGTGCTTGTAACCTTAACTTCACTTAACAGAGGTTTATATTGCATGATGGGAATGTCTTACTGTTTCAGTAATATGCTGGAGAGGCAAGGAGGCCTTAGAGAAAATCACTGCCTTTCTCCTGCCCTGCCCCGGCTCTTATAAGCTTTCAAGGGGATGTTTGCCACTGAGGTGTTGAGCAGGAGTGTGGGCAGCAACCTCCCACCTGTGTACATCAGGAACCATTCAAGAGCAGGGGGTTTACTTGGGTAAAGACAGTCTGATGGAGGATTTGAGGACACATTATGTCTGGGCACAACCACATCTGAGCACCTGATCTCTGACTCTCTTCCTAGTGGGACCTTGTGGTTTTTATCTTCTACCGTTTAGGATGGCTGAGGTTTTAGGGAAGATCTACAAGTAAGCAAGCTTTCAGTTGGGATATCAAAGCTCCAAGGAGCAGGGAAGGCAGTGATCTCTACAAATGCATTAGTGAGGAATATTAAAGAAAACATGGGGTGGTGGGGGGTAGTGGTTAGAGAAAAATTGGCTTATGTGCCCCTGGCCTTTAGAACTGGCTACAATGAACTCAGTAAGTGCTCAGCCACAGGTTTTGTGGTGTTCCTGGTTACTGTTTGCATTTCTGGCACTCAATCTGGGGACTGACCCTTAGAGAATATTTCAGCTATTGGTGAGCCATTGGAGACTGGGAACAAAACCAAAAGGGCAAGAAGTTTTCAGACCAGAGCCTCTCTTCTCTGAAAATCATCATATTTATCTTTCATGATTTGATGGAGTTTAGCCAAGCTGTGCTCTGCTTTTCACCTGCAAGAGGCTCTCCTGAGTGACTGTCTCTGTTTCTCCCTCATCACAGACTGCTCTGTGGACCTGCCGTGCCTCCCAGCTCCTGTGGTCACCTCCATCCCTGTGAGTGATGCGTTGGCCTCTTTGCCCTCTGACTCAGATGCACAGGGCTTGCCAGCCTCGCTCCCTGCTGCCAGCTTGCTCCCATCTCCAAACTGTGTGTCCCTGCCGGTGCCTGAGAGTGTGGAGGACTTCACAGATGGGGACATCATTGGGGAAGAACTGGACTCCCTACTGGACTCCCTCGCCGAAGGGTCACCATACCCTCTAGTAAGAATGGACACTGCATGGATCACCTTCTTCTTGTTCTAAATAGGTCCTTGGAGGATGTGGATGTGTGCTACCTCTCTTTCTGCTACTCTTTCCTCCTGGCTCTTCCTCTGGCAAAGTTCATTAATTTCTTCCTTGATTTCTGCAACTGGTTTGTTTAAAGGCCTCACCTCCAAGCCCACATAGCTGGGTGCAACTTCATGGAGCTGCCCCTGAAAGGTACCCAAGGGAGCCTTTGCCCATCATCACCTTCCTTCTGGCCTCTAGTGTCCATGGAGTTGAAGCAGGCCTGAGGGCAGAAACAAGTGTGCTGAAGCAGGAATGATGGATGTATTTTATACAGTGGGTGTAGTCTAATCTGCTTGTATTTTGTGGCTGCTGAATTCAGCCTAAAGCTCTTTGAACAGGTTTGGGAGCTGTGGAGAAAGACTTTATTCATACTTTATATTGGATTTGAGTTGCCAGTATTGCTGATGGCAGCCAGCTTGGGCCTGGAAGCAATATAATCATATTCATCAGGACACCTCTTAAGCCAAACAGCTCTGCTGAGAGGTGCCATGGGTAATGATTGTTATCCTGACCTCAGTGCTGTGTGTTCTCTGCTGCGCTGCTTCTTGACCTGAGCTGGTTTAAGAGCCCAGCAAAGGGCTCTGCCTTGCAGACTGATGAGCTCGGGTAGTCCAACACCTCCTTAGGGATCTTAGTGCAGACTGTGTGTGGTGTAGTTAGGCTGGAAAGGTCTGTGGGAAGTCTGCAGGTGTATGGAGCTGCTGGGTGTACTCTTGCTTCAGATAGCATACACAAGTGGGAGCCTGTTGCTCTCTGTGTTTACCAGTTCTCTGGTCCTCATTCCTAATGTGTTGTCTATCCTTCCTCTTCCTGATTTCCCAAAGTCTCTGGTCCAGGGCACCATTCCTACCAGCCTGCCAACGGAGATGCCCCAGCTGATCCCTGTGTTTCCGGGGGGCACTCCGCTGCTGCCCCCAGTCGTGACAGCCAGCATCCCTGTCTCCAGCCCGCTGCCACCCGCCTCCTTCGGCCTGGTGATGGATCCTACCAAGCAGCTGTCCTCCTCTGTCCTGGATGCCTTCGAGGCGCAGCCAGGAGGAAGTGGTGGCTCCACATTAGATTCGCTGGATTCCCTGGATCTGCTCCCCTACACAGACACACGGCTTGATGCCCTGGACTCCTTTGGGACAAACAGAGGGTCGCTGGATGCCTTGGATTCCTTTGCCATTGGTAAGTGTGGGGCTGCTTTACCTGTGAAAGCATGGCAAAATAATCTCCTTCAGTGCTGAGGACAACTGTCATGTCACTCTGTCTGCCAGTGCTGCAGAACAGAAATAGAAATGGAGAAAAGGAGAGAGAGTTGGACAGCTGAATAAATCTAGCTCAGACTAATGAGAAGGACTGTAGGTGTATAATTCCAGAAAACCAGTATGTGCATGGTGTGAAATCTCAGAGGAGAAACAGATGCAAAGGTGTATAACGGTGAGCAGTGAGATTAAAACCTGGCTTGGTGTTGAGGACACCTGTCTTGGCACAGTTTGCTAGACTGTAACATGATTCCACCACCCTCTCCAATGACTCTTTGACATCTTGGACCAAATGAGCAAAATCCTGGTGTCTGTTTTAGATAATAAAATCACTCAGATCAACCTTGCACTGGGCAGAATGGCAGAGGCCAAGGTGGGTCTCTTCCATCTCTGGATTCAGGTCAGTGAGTGTCCTGTTGCATGGGGCACTGCACCCTAATGTCACAAAATGTCACAAGGAAGAAAGCTGTGCAGGATGGTGGAGAAAGAGTAAGGCCCCTCCTGTCCCATGAGGGAAGACAGGCTTCCTCTTGGCTAACTTGTCCCCAGTACTGCAATATGTTGGCAGCAAAGATACTTTGAGAAGAGCAGTCAGCACTTCAATACTCAGATTCACCTTGGCATTGGGTTACCTTGGAGTTGCTACCTTGGGAATGCCAGCACTCAGCAACATAGGGTTGACTTCAGTAGAGCTTGGGGGACAAGGAGGCCTTTTTTGGAGTTTTCCAAGACTTAAGACAGGTGGTTCAGGGAAAAAGTATTAAAATGTTACGAAATAAATATAGCAAACAGATTTAATCAGCATTTGTTTGCTTTTTCATGAGCAGAACTGCCTCTAAAAGTGAGATGATTTGTTTTATTTTATGGGGCTCTTTTCCCTTTCTTTTGTCCAGAAGAAACTAGCCCTCAGGAACTGCGACACCCACCAGGCAGCCAAAAACCATCCCCCGTGGTGAGTGAGCAGCTCCCCTGTGCTGATGTCTCAAGGTGCTCTGGAGCCAAGGTAGTAGTGACTTGGGTGATGTAGGTAATTTGGGCCCCTCTTCTTAACCTGCCCCCATGAGTGCTGCCACCAGTGTTATGATAAGGCAGGTAAAGATTTCCCCAGGGTCTGTAGGAGGATGTTTATTCCATCTTCATTTTTGCCTGCAACTGTGCATATTGCCAAGGTGAATATGGTGTGTCCAAGGTTCTGGGTTCAGTAGGGTGCTGGCCAGTGTCTGGAAGATGCATAACACTGAAAGATGGAGCAGAGTAAGCCAGCTTTGTCTTAGAACTAGTGAGCTTCTTTGCTTCTCTCTGCCCTTATCAGAAGGCTTTTCCAGATACCTTGTCTTGCCCCTGTCCCATGTCTCCAGCCTTGGAAGAGAAGGGGAGCAAGCTTAGAACAAGAGTTATTCTTAAGATCCTGGTGTCCTGCTGTCCCTGTTATTTCAATGTGGAGCAAGTCAAGTCCTCAGATTAATCTGTTTCCTGGTTTGTTTTATGGGAGTCTTCAAAATGTAGCGTTGATCATGATGGAAGTAGTGGGAAGAAGTGAGGGGGGCATTTTATATTATTGCTCACAATAGAAAACAAGTCTTTTACCACAAAAAAGAGGCCTGGACTTGAAGTGAACATAGCCATACTGTTTGTAGTCTTTGAAAAGGTTGCCTGCAACTCTTCTGGAGGTGTAATTTCACATGTGAATATTTTGATGAAAGAGAAAAAGAGGAAGGTTTTTGAGATACTGGAATGGGGCAAGGGATTAGAGAGGCTTCTTACGCATGTGGTTGCAGAGATGAGGAGAGAGATATGTGTTTTTACTCAGGTCAGCCTTGCTGGAGTGAGTCACTCAGCTGTGCCCAAGGTCACCGAGCACCTGCTGTCCCAGACTGAACCAGTAATGCCCAACACAGCCCTGCTGGTGAAGAACCCCTTGGCATCTACTCATGTCTTCAAACAAGCCTGTCATATCTGCTACCCCAAAACAGGTGATGCACTTACTCTGCCACCCAGAGTGCTGGCCCAGGCTAGGGTTTGACTTTGCCCAGGCTGATGGGGTTGTTCTCTCCTGCAGGGCCCAAGGCTGGAGATTACACCTATCGGGAAGGCTTGGAGCACAAGTGCAAGCGGGACATCCTGCTGGGCAGGCTGAAGAACTCAGAGGACAAGACCTGGAAAAGGATCCGTCCTCGCCCAACCAAAACCAACTTTGTAGGATCCTATTACCTGTGCAAAGGTGATCTGAAGGGGATAGGACTGTCAGTGACTGGGAGGGGACTGTGTGGTGTGTACCAGGGGAGATTAGGAGGGGACTTCCTGGTGATACCACCTGCTGTCTTTGAGTCTTCCTGTCCCATCAGTAACATCCCATGGACATGGAGGCTTCAGTACAATGAAGGCTCTGTGGAGCTCCATGCTGTGGAGAGCAGGCAGCTTTTGAAATGGTGGAGCAGAAGAGTTGCAAAGCACAGTGAGGTGCTGTGCACAGCCAAGTGCTCAGAGCTGCTCTCTTGATGGGGGCTTTGCTGAAAACCTGACTTCTGTACATGTGCCTGCATTAGTCCCACTCTACCCAGCAGCCTCATGACAGGACTGTGGTTCTGTCAAGGGAAATATTCTTTTAGCCTCCTCCTTTGCTCCAGCCCATCCCTCTGTATGTGCAGGCAATGTGACCAGAGTAGTCCCTGAGACAGTGTGATTGCAAAGTACCTAATGAGGTGGTGAGATTGCAAGAACCAAGATAACAGGGTTCATTGTGCTGATCCACTGGGAGAACTTGATCTGAATTGTCTTTAAAAGGGGTTGGTTAAATTGTGGTGTGTCCCTGGCCAAGCACTGAACTAAAGCAGGCCTCCATTCTGAGACAGCTTCCAGAGCAGATGGCATGACTTGACATTGCCACCGTTCAGTAGTTTGCATTAACTTTCTTGAATGTCTTGGTATAGACAATCTTCTGGGGACATGTCTTTTTTCTTTCTTTCTTTAACTGTGTGTTTTCTTGCTTTTAGCTTCCTGTGAGGTGTGGGCAGTGGGAGGAGACGAGAGAGAGAGTTTAGTTTCTGACGGGGCCGCCCTCCCTGTGTGGTGGTGTGTGCTGTTTGTTGCTTTGTAGATATGCTTAACAAGCAGGACTGTAAGTACGGGGATAACTGCACCTTCGCGTACCACCAGGAAGAGATCGACGTGTGGACGGAGGAGAGGAAGGGGACCCTCAACCGTGACCTCCTCTTTGACCCACTAGGTGGGATCAAGCAGAGCAGCCTCACCATTGCCAAGCTTCTTAAGGAACATCAAGGCATCTTCACCTTCCTCTGTGAGGTACAGAGCTGGTGGGAGGGAGCAGGCATCTTTCCTGATCTCCTCAATACATGTCTGTGCCATTGATATGTTGATCGTTGGCGTTGTGCAAACTTGGTGGGATGACTTGCACAACAGGAGTGCTGCAATGGGTGGCTATAAACTCTTCAGAGAGGACAGGCCAGGGGGGAGAGATGGTGGAGTGGCTCTGTATGTTACAGTGTTTTGATTGCCTAGAGCTTGATAATGGTGACCATAGGGTTGGATGTTCATGGGTAAGAATCAGGGGGAAGGCCAACAAGATAGATATCACAATGGGAGTCTTTTATAGACCTCCCAGCCAGGACAAAGAGGCAGCAAAAATATTCTATAAGCAGGTGGGATAAGTCTCACAGTCACTACACTTGTTCTCATGGGGGCTTCCCAGATGTCTGCTGGAAATAGAATACAGTGAAGAGGGAACAGTCTAGAAGGTTCCTTCAGTCTGTGGAAGAGAACTTCCTGACACAGCTGGTGAGCAGCAGTGCTGGATCACAAGGGAAGTCCCGGTGGACTGGAGGTTAGCAAATGTGACATCCATCTACAAGAAGGACTGGAAGGAGGATCCAGGGAACTACAGGCCTCTCAGTCTGACCTTGATGTTGGGGAAGGTTATGGAGCAGATTTTCTTGAGTGCTATAACACAGCATGTACAGGACAGCTAGGTGATATCAGGCCCAGTCAGTGTGGGTGTGTGAAAGGCAGGTCCTGCTTGACTAACCTGGTCTTTTTCTGTGACAATGTGACCCACTTAGTGGATGAGGTAGAAACTGAATGTTGTCTACCTGGACTTACAGTAAAGCCTTTGACACCATTTCCCACAGCATTCTCCTGGAGAAACTGGCTGTTCATGGTTTGGGCAGTTGTATTCTTTGATGGGTAAAAAACTGTCTGGATGACTGGGCCCAAGGAGTGAATGGAGCTAAATCCAGTTGGCAGCCAGTCACAAGTGGTGTTCCCCAGGGCTCAGTATTCGGGACAATTCTATTTAATAACTTTATGAAGGATTTGGATGAAGGGATTGAGAACACCCTCAGTAAGTTTGCAGATTACACCACTGTATGTGTGTTGATCTGCTTGAGGGTAGGGAGGCTTTACAGGACAGATGTATGAGGTTCACAAAGGCCGAGTGCCAGGTGCTGCACTTAGGTCACAACAATGCCCTGCAATGCTACAGGCATGGGGAGGAGTGTCACCATCCCTGGAGGTATTTAAAATACATGTAGATGTGGTGCTTAGTGACATGGTTTAATGGTGGACTTGGCTGTGCTAGGTTAATGGTTGGACTTGATGATCTTAAAGGTCTTTTCCAACCTAAACAATTCTATGATTATGTTCCAGACAGTACCTGGCTCCCAGAAGGGTCAGTGAGCCATGGATGCAGCTGAGTAGGAGAAAGAAGAGGTAGTTTCCCTCCTTAGCCCTGCAGCTGAACCAAGTGCTTATAGCCTCATGGGATTACTGTCTCTTCCTCCATCTTGAAATGTTTATTTAATTTATAATTTAGTCCCAGCTACTTTAGAAGTCAGAATGTAGTAATGCAACCGATTCCTACTTGATGTCAGTGCTGAGCCACTGTGTCAGTCAGTTAAGGGTTGGCTGGTACTGTCCTGAATCCCTGCAGCAGAGTTCCCCACACTGGTGGTATATGTAAAGGGACATGTTCTTTGCTGTGAACTGGCTCCTATTTTACTTCTCCCCATCGTTTCCCCCTTGTTCTTTCTCTGTTGGCAAATGGGAAAGAATATGTGGCTTGGCCAAGATTTTTACAACCACAATGGAAAATACTGTTGAGAATAAGCAAAAAAAATGTTGCCTGGAAGCTCTTCCAAAAGTTCGCTTGCTTTATTTTAAAGCCCTACCACAAAGTTTTCATGAAGCCTTTTCTGACTTTTAACAATAGAATAGGTTGGCTCTGGTTTTTCTTCCCCTTTCAAGTGAAGTGGCTCTGGTTCACTGCTCT
Source organism: Ceyx melanurus (assembly GCA_024611195.1). Classification (NCBI taxonomy): domain Eukaryota; kingdom Metazoa; phylum Chordata; class Aves; order Coraciiformes; family Alcedinidae; genus Ceyx; species Ceyx melanurus. The sequence continues at coordinate 54,431 of JANHGL010025568.1, forward strand.
CTAAGATTTTCCCAGCATGCTCATTCTTCTCTTCTCAGATTTGCTTTGACAGCAAACCCCGGATTATCAGCAAAGGGACCAAGGACACACCATCTGTCTGCTCCAACCTTTCTGCCAAACACAGTTTCCATGACAACAAGTGAGTGAACTTTTTTGTGCTGATTGGAGCGGTGTCTCAAGTCCAGCCAATTTAACCCCAGGGCCCTGGTCTATTTCTTTCCTCCCCATGAGTTCCCATCATAGGGCAGCCCAAAGCATGATAAATAGCACTGTGCACTTTGCCCTATGTGTTTGCTGCTGGTGCTGAGGGATTTCAGGCATCAGCAAAGCCCTCTGGAGCCAGACTTAAGTTTTCCATTGACTTAATTTGCCTTTTAGTTTGGCCTTTATGTAAAGGTCAAACCAAAGATCCTCTAGCTCAGGATCCTGCCTCTGACTGGCTTGTAATGGATGTTTAGGAAAACAAGTACAAGAAACATGTCAAGTACACAGTAATACAACGCCTTCTGGTTCCTGGCAAATGGAGACTTGCTGAGCTCAAGGAGTTGGTATCTTTGCTGCATATTTTGAAATGTGTCTGATCTCTGAACTTAAGCAGAGCATCACCCATGGGCTGAGGAGATTGAAAATACCTACCTAGGGTTGATATGGTGGGAGGACAGGAGTTTGTTTTCCCGGTGGTACTCAGCCTCTCCTGGGGTTATTTTCTGTGTGTTCTGCCTGCCTAGTCAGATGTCTGAAATCACATATAAGGAGGACTTGAGTGATCTTCTGATGCTTCATATTTTTCTGGCCTGGCTGCAGGTGTCTGGTCCACATAGTGCGTTCCACCTTGCTGAAATACTCCAAGATCCGCCAGTTCCAGGAGCACTTCCAGTTCGACGTGTGCCGCCACGAGGTGCGCTACGGCTGCCTGCGCGAGGACAGCTGCCACTTCGCTCACAGCTTCATCGAGCTCAAGGTCTGGCTGCTGCAGCAGTACTCAGGTGAGTGTGGCTTGGTGCAGGGCTGCTGCTGTGTACACTCACGTGTCCTCCAGGGCCAGCTGAGAGTGGACGAGGGTGATCTGGGAGTAGTGAGAAGTCGTCGCCACTTGTGCTTATTCTGTCTCCTCAGGAACACGGAAAAGAGGGCCAGGGTGTTCTGTGAGATTATTTGGCCCTTCTCCCTTTACATGTGCTACTCTAATTTGCAAGTCAGGAAGCCTTTGGAGCAACTTCTTTTATTTACTCAATAAAATAATAATAATAATTTATTATTGTTGTTCAAGCGCCTGTCGCTGTTGTTCAGTGCAGTCCTTGGCCTTGGCTTGGCTCACGAGGGACAGTGATGAACAAGTAGCACACTGTGGCAAATGCCATCTTTTTATCTTTCCATGTGGCCTCACTTTCTTGTGGCCACTGGAAATTAAAAAATGGCACCACTAGGGTTTTTAAGACAGCATGTTGCCTGGGAGCTGTAGGCCAGCACTGCCTGTAATCTAATACTCAAGCACCTTGCTCTTTCCCTCACCCTGTGGTTGGTTTATTTTTGTTGGTGGGGTCTTTTTTTTAGGAAAAGTTTATTTGCTTTCTTCTTCCCTCTATTCCTTCCTCTTCAGTCTATACAATAAATGGCTAGATAGGTTTTTGCTTCTTGCCTTCTTACTTGAAGACGTGATTTCCAAATGGGAAGCTGAGGAGACAAGTGATGAGTTTAGCTGCAGAGGTGCTCAGTAAGCCTTCTGCATCTTCCCATATTTTGCAGCAATGGGAGAGCCATCATGACATTTTTTTTTTTATGTTGTTTTCTGTCTGCAGGGCTGTGTATATAAGCCTGCTTTTCTTGTGAGTTTGCCTTCCCGGAGTGCTAGTTTATTACTTCAGAAGTGTAGCCCTCCTGGAAAAAGAGATTAAAAGTAGTTTTCACCATTTGCTGGGAATGCTTTAGCTTTGGAGCAGAGAGCTTGATTTGAGCACCATTTGCTCAGCAAGAATAGCAAGGGGGCATCATTCACAGCAGTTTGCATTTAAAATCATTGGGCTGTTGCATTTCATAGTCATTTGAGCTTTTACAGAGCTTGTGTCTTTGTTCGTGGAGATAAAAGATTATATTAGTGGAGTAAAGGTTCCCAAGATCAGCATATGTGTACAGGCAGGACTGTTCTTGTTCACTCTGACATATCTTGCTATCTTCTTCCACTGTGGAAATCACAGAGCTTTGTCCTCACTAATGGTGTAGCAAAATATGCTGAAATGTTATAAGTAATCAACACATGGGCCCTTTGGTTCCCAGATCATGTCTTTGGGACAGTTAATCCTTTGCAAAACATCTTTTCATATTTGGGAGGGTTTTAGTTTCCCACATTTCTAGACCATATTGTTGAGTTAGTTCAAATTTCTGGGACTGGAAGAAGGCAGTCACTAGCTAAGAATTTAATTTGAAGTTCAGTCTTCTGACAATAGCTGACTGTCCTTCTCCTGTTGGTTCTGCATCCTGAGGATCACAGTGCAGGTGGGAATGGAGAAGATGGGAGCTGCTTCAGCCCTTTCTCTATCAGGTCCAGTCCAGCACATAAACTTTCTGCTCAGTTTTTCCCAGATTTATAGTTTTTTTCTCTAAAGTACAGATGAACATTGTGCCCAGCCTGGAATACTTGAACACAGAAGAGAGTTGCAGTGTTTTCAACTCTATACTGTTTCTTCTGGAATTAATAGTTAAGAAGGAGAAAAATGCACAAGGAGCTTTGATCTGGGAGTTATACCAGCTATGCTGCAGCTGCCATTTTGGAGGCTTGAGCGAATGTTCTTGAAGAATGCTCAAATTCCCTGAATGCTTTTCATCCTGTCCAAGCCCTGTACAAACAGTATTGTTGCCTGGCAGAGACCTGGACAGCTGAAATCACGGGTGGGGAAACTGAGGTCAGGAATGCTGTGACTGACCCAAGTTACACACAGCCTAAGCTGAGATGAAAACTTGTGTTTGCTGGCCCTTAAGCTCTGGAACATGTTGGCTCCCAGATCAAATATTGTGTCCATGTGACATGCCTGGAGAACACCTCACTTCAGTAATAAAAGCTGTAGGCAAAAGCAAAGCAAACAATTTTACAGCCTCTCTGTGCTGGGGATGCCTCATCCTCAGCACCCCAATTATTGCCATCAGTTGGCAATTGTAAGATACTTGCTTTGAGTTTTTCTGGCAGCTAACTCAGGTCTTTGTAGCACTGTAAGTAACATGAATTTTTCTTACCAGAGTCCTCACATTTATCAGGCATTTCCTACTCTAGATCTTCCTGGTTTGTGCTCTGAGAATCGTATTACTCATCCAGCTGGCTGGTGCTGGCAGGACTGTTCCCTCACCACTGGAGTCAGTCAGGAGCTAATGCCTTAGATGAAGTCTGACCAACTCTTTTCCTACTGTCTGATGTTGCCTTTCTGATTCCTGAAACCTTTCAGATCTTTCGTTGGTGGTTACATAGTAGCAGCTGGTTGATTTGCACTGTTGCTCTTTCCTTGCTCCTTTGGTTGCATTTATCTGTGTAGAATTTAAACTTTCCTCTTCACCCACTGATGGATGGGCAGCTCCCACAGTCTGAAGTAACAGGCTAATTAATCCCAGAAGGGATTACATGAGATTTCTGGCATCTTGAAGGGGCTAGATGTCTCAGTGGGATATCTGTGATCTTCCAAGCTTGTGGCAAAAAAAATCCAATATACACTAGATTAACAAAGCATCATCTTCAGAGCCTTGGGTAGGATCTGTTGGTATGGTGTTGGGGGACAGCAGTCTTGACCCCTAGTCAAGAATTGCAATTTTGGAGGCAGCATCTGCCACCTTTGCAGGAGCCTGAGCAGAGCACCCAGCCTGTGAGCCCTGGAGACTGAACTCTTGCCTTTTCGTTTGGCTGTGTGGAGAGAGGAGCTTCCTTAGCCTGTGGTTAAACATGGTCTGCGGTGGGTCCCCTCACAACCCCTGTCCTGACATTACCAGTGGGACTCTTGGGAGCTGTTGACCACACAAGTGTTCCTTATCCCTAGCACAGCAAGTCCTGCAACCTTTCCCTCCCTCTCTTGACCAAAGTAGGGTGGCTCAGTCCTGTCTCCTTTTGTTCCTAGGAATGACCCACGAAGATATTGTGCAGGAATCAAAGAAGTACTGGCAGCAGATGGAGGCACATGCCAGCAAACCAGCCAACAGCATGGTAAGTAAGGTGCACCTAGGGCTTGCAACCTGGTTTTGCTCCCAACTGTTCCAACACTTTCTCTCTTTTCCTCCCATTGCTGTGCCTGACAGGCCCCAGACAGCAGGCTGGCCATTGAGGAGGACAGCTGAGGGCTTTCCTGGTTGAAGTAGTGGTGATGAGCTCTGTGCCTGGTTTTGGAGCATTGTTACGTGTTGTGTTCAGTGGTGAAGCCTCCAGGGCAGGGGGGCAATGCACGGGGCATCGTGCTTCCTGCACCACCTTACTAGTGAAATTGTGACACTTCGGGGACAGTGGCCACAAGGTGGGGCCAAAGGTGTCCTGCTGCCCTTTAGTGGCCAACGGATGATATGGCAGTTTGAAGGACTCATGACTCATGACCCACAGGACTGCTCTAAACATAAGTGGGTGGAACTTGGAGTTCAGTTGCTATTGAGACCTTACCAGCACTTTGCCAGGAGGAGGCTGTGAGCTTTGCCTCTCTTTGTTCCACCAGTCTCTCAGTGGGGAAGAAGATGCCTCTGTCTGCACCCTCCAGCACTGCCAAGACCTTTCTCTAGAGAGGTGTATTATAAGCAAAGGGCACTTCTTTGCTTTCTTTCAACCTGTTGACAACAGGTGGCTCTGCTTTATCCTTTCTTATCTCCAAGGGGGTGTTTTGTAGTGTAGGAGGAGAGCCCACCAAGTAAGGATGATTCCCAGCCCAGCTGTGTGGTTGAATTAAAGCAGTTTTGCCATTAGAACAGGGGTTTTTTTTGTTCTTCAGTTACTTTTGGAAGATATGTTTGATGAGATGAGAAACTTAATGCTTCATGACAAGCTCTCAGGCCTAAGAGCAATTCTCTCCCCTTCAAAATGATAGTGAAAGTGTTGTGAATTCTTTTTGTACCCCCTTGATAGCTTCATTTTCCCTTGTAGAGGCCTGAGCTCCCTACCCCTTGGCCTGTGCTTTACTCTCAGGAAAGGGTGCTTCACTTTTCTTTGGGACCTCTCACCCAGGAGTTGTTCTGCAGAGATCAGCAGTGAGCACAGCCTGTGAGCACTCTGTGGAGCAGGTGTTTAGAATAAAGGGATCTGAGTCACTCAAAGTGTGCAGCAGCTTTTTTTGGCTAGGTTATGGGCCAGCAGAAGTTTTCTGAAAGCTGTAGGGTGCTGATGCTAGGGAAAAGCAGGTCTGATGTGCATGAGTTAGCCCAACAGGAAAGATGCACGTGACTGCACCGATGCTTGCAGTGGGCTCTCTGTCCACATATGCATGGGATGGAGTCATAGAATTGTTCTAGCTGAAAGAGATGTTTAAGATCATCAAGTCTGGTCATAAACCCAGCACTGCCAAGGCCTCTGGGGAGATGCTAAGCAACATGCCTGTGCAGCCTGTTCTGCTGTTGTGGTCTGAAATGCTTGGGGAGAGGAATGGGAAGCAGCAGTCCAGAGTAACTGAGGTTTCCAGTTCTCAAAGCCATCTGACTTGCTTAAGGAGTATGTTCTAGTCTCTGAGAAGCTGAGGATGAGCTTCTACAGCTTATAATATGAGAAGTGAGCCTGGATGATCTGAATGGTCCCTGCAGACTGAGGTGGCTGTGACTGTTTCTGCCTGGTATGGGGACAAGAAGTAGCTGCTGGAATCTCCACAGTGGAGGAAACTTAGTGCAAATTTGCAGCAGTTTGTGATAGCAGTTGGATTTATGTGGGCAAACCCTGCTCTGTGGAGAGTGAAGTCTGGTGCCTGGTTCTGTCCTGCCTGCTGTGGATCCGACTACGTCTTCCAGAAAGATCTGTGTTCCCATTTTCCATGCATAATCTGGGGATAAAAAGAAGGAAAAAGACAGATGGACAGCTGTTTTCCTGTAAGCATTGCAGCTTCAAATTCACCTTTGTCTGGAGGTGCTGCTGGTGGAAGAACAAGTAATCCAGTGGGTATGGTCAGGGCATGTCCTTTGGAGCATGTGGGATCTAGATGCTGAGCAAGGGTTTTGTTTCTGGCTGTTGGGGCTTGCAGGGAGCAAAGGATCAGGAAAAGAAATGCCAGTGCCTGCTACATCAGAGCAGAGAGCTACAGTTTCTGGGCCCTCCGGGCAGTAATAGGGCTGATGGCTAATGGTAAAGTCTGGTGGTGCCCCACAAATGCCTGTCACAGAGCTGGACTGCACCCTCCACCGTTCCAGGGCATCAGCTTGTGTGGAGCTCGATGTGCAGCTTGTTGGTACAGTTAGAAAGTGCCCACTGGCAACACGGTCAGTTGTCTGTGGGGATTGTCAGCCTGGCACTGGCACTGTCAAGTCAGACTCGTGTTTGCAGTAGCAGACCATGGCTGTGGCATCTGCACGTACTCAGCCAGAGGGCCGCGCTTCAGGATGAGACACTGGCACGCTGCCGAAGACCCTGGGGGGTGGATTTCTGGATCTGTTGAGGGATGTTTACTTTTGCCATTATTCTCTCCCATCTGAGCAGGCTAACGTGACTCAGAGTTTTCTCAGTGCCTTTCCAGCTTTCGAAGTTGGCTGCCTGGCAAAGACAACTTCCCAGGAGCGCTGTAAAAGCAGACCCCTCCTTCCCAGCATCCCGGGTGAGCCAGGCTCACCCCAGCGCTCCCTGGTCAGCGGAAGCAAAGTCAGTCCCAGGGATTTTGCTGCAGTTTTGTCCCCAGCTGCTCACTGGACTCAGCATCCAGGGCTATCCGGTTGTGGAGAAAAGAGGCAAACAGCAAACAGGGATCGAGCAGTGGTGATGATGCAGGTCAGGAAGAAGTGGAAGATGAAGATATGTTGCTTGCTAAATACCTGCCAGGGATATTGCACTTAGCTCCACAAATCTGGCCCCATAGAGTCACTGTAGGAAAATACCCAGTGGCTGCAGATTGAAGAGGCAGTCTATAGGAGACACGGTTGTAGGCAGCTGGGTGTCCTCCAGTTGCATTGCTAGGAATTGAGGGTGTTTAGCCCTTGTTTTATCTGGTTTTTGAATGCTATTCTGTTCTTACTCCCCTGGTCAGCTGCAGAAGCCACATAAAAAGTGGCCTCAGAATTAGCATTTTAAGAATGGAGAGTAAAGAAAAGTCTAATAAAGGTACTTGCACCCTAGCATAGCTCACTAAGTGAGGTGGCTGAGTAAGGTGGTCTCTTCATATAGCCCCCCAAGGCACATGGCTCCTTCAGAGAGCATTTTGGTATCACTGAGAAGGGTTCCTGAAGCTGAGAGACATGAGTGGCCATGCTGGGGCTGTTGCTTTCTGCAGAGCCTGAAGTGGAGAGCTGTCATGCCAAAGACTTGTATTTATTTGGTTGCCATGGTACATAACTAACACTATATTGTCTGGCTTCATAGCAAGGGGTGGTGCCACAGCCCGAGGCACTTTTGCCTGGCTTGGTCTGCTAGAGCCTCATGTGATAGTAATTTCCACACTGTTGGTTGTCAGCAGCCTGCCAGGTATGTGTCTTGTCTTTACAAATACAGTCATGTAGCAGCAACAGCAGCAGCTTTGATCTTTCACTTGGCTTCTAATCCCCTGGGAGCACACATGCCCACTGGACTGACCAGCAGTTTGCGTGACTCTGAGGAAGAAATGCACAGGGCTTCTTTTGGTTGAGAGTTTGTGGAAAAAGCAGACCAGATCACCAGAGTAAGCTGAGAAAAACTGTTCTTTTTCTCTGATCTGTTGTGCCTTCTGGTGCTACTCAGTATTTAATTTTGGTGGGTTAGTAGATTTAAGCCAAGCTGTGCTGAGAGATCTGTCGCCTGGAGGATTACATGGCAGATAGCATGGGGCTGATAAAAGGGACTGTGCCAGTAGTGCCATTTTGTCACCTTAGCCTATAGGTTTGGTGGGTCAGTAGTGAGCTGGGACATTATTTCATTTGGAGACCAAATGGAGATTAAAATTACTGATCAAAGCCATACCTCTGAGAAGGAGGCACCATACTGCCTTCTGTGGTATTCCAGGTTTCAACCCTGCTCATCCTGCAGCTGCCCACTTTGATGGGCTCTTAGTGGTCATGAGCACTGCTGAAAGCTGGACAAGTCAAGTGCCAGATGCCACCAGAAAGGCCATCTTGCAGGCAAGTAGTCCAGAGTAGCTGCTGCTTTTCAAGAGAGGTGATAGTTCTCTGTAAGGGTCCTTTTGCTAGGACAGCCAGATCAGTGATGGTCTCTTGTAGTCTGCACAAGCAAAGGTCAGCTCTCTGGTCAGCTTTTCACAGCAATGGAGGACCTTTTCTGATAGTAACTCTGCTTCTATGAGAGACTATGTCTGGAGCATGCAGAGTGGTAGTTGATGGCTTATGTGATATTTCCTGGGAGATACTTTGATTCTGCACAACATGTGCTTGCAGTTTGCCCTTTGCCAGGGGATGCATGTAGGGCACACACAGTCACTGGCAGAAGCCTTCTCGGGGATGTGGTTGGCCTCTTTGCTTCTTGTTAGGTGCTCAGGGTTAAAAGTCAAGGCATGGCAGCAGGGATGGGCTGCTTACAAGGCTAGCAGTCAGAAACCTGTGTTAATGGTACATGACCTTTGTGCTTCAGGATGTTCTCTTGTACTGTTGCGTGTTCCCATGCCCAGGGCTGCTGGTATCCAGTTGGGTTTGATCTTTGTTTTGGAGATGGAGATACCAGCCTCATGTCTTCAGTGGTGATCCAAAATGCAAGCAGTGTTACAGAGATTTGCTCAGAGGCAGCACTGATAAAGGTCTGGCTTTACAATCTGTTAGTCATAATCACAAAACAGCCTTCTCACAGGTACAGGTAGAAGGCCAGTCGGGTGAAGTGGCTGTGAGGATGTGAAATATGCACTGACAGTTGTACCTCTGTCCAGAGATGATAATTAACTGCCTGAAACCCAATGCAAAGGAACTGTGAGGGATGGAATCCTGCCCAGAAATTACTTGGAAGGGTATCAACAAGAGGACCCAGATCTGATTTGAGCGTGTCACATGATAGACATGACATGAGCCTCTTGGAGCGGTGGGTTCTGTACTGTGGCTCAGCCTGGCTTCCTTCTGAGGGGGCTTTCAGCTGTGTGACTGAACTCTCTTCATGGGTAGCAAGGGGGATGTGGGTTGCCTTCCCTGCGGGGAAGTGTGGATTAAGTACTGGGACAGGTCTGGCAGATCTTGTCTGTGCACAGAGATACTCTGCAGGGGTTTCACAGACGGACTGGCTGTGCTTTTGGCCAGACGTCAAAGCCCAGGAAGTCATGCTGCAGCCAGCAGTGGTTTTGCTTCTGTCTGGTATCTCAACAGGCCACCAGCTAACGCTGGCAAAGGAGAGCTGGGCTGTCTCTGATTTAATCTGTCTTGTTGCTGGCACATGGGTGTGCAGGGAACCGCCAGCATCTCCATGAGAGTTTGGGGAGTGCATTTTGTTTCTGTTTGCCTGATGTTGTGGTTCTCTTTCCCCAGGCTACTCCTCGGGCTCCCACATCAAGCACCTTTGACCTCCAGATGAAATTTGTGTGTGGCCAGTGCTGGAGGAATGGACAGCTGGTAGAGCCAGATAAAGACCTCAAGTACTGTAGTGCCAAAGCCCGCCACTGGTGAGTAATGCAACCTTCTCTTCCTCCCTTCTCTCCTCAAGGACAGGAATTTTTCCTCCTACCTTTCTAAGGGCTTCATTTGTCCTCTTTGGAAGAAGCTGCAAGGTTTCCTAGCAGCTTCTCACTGCTCTGAATGTTTGTCACTCTAGCAAGTGTTGCAGATAGCTGTGTGCCAGTTCCCAGCTCTCTCTTTGCTGTTTATATCTGCTGCCAGCATTGTGCAGACTCTTACTCCTGGTACATGCAGTCCAGCTCCCATAGTTTCCTTTTTTCCTGGTTGCTATCATTTCTTCTTAGCAAAATCACTGTGATTCTTCTTTGCACTTGTTCATACCCATAGCTGTTGGCACATGTCTGTCAGGTCACTGTTAGCAATGGCTCAAATTATTCTGCTTCCTTTTAAATCAGTTTCCTAGACTCATTGCTTTGGCTGTCTTCTCTGATGCATGTCATGGCTGTTTGCACCTCAGGTACCATGAGAATGTCTGGTGTGATAGAATCATACAATAGTTTGGGTTGGAAGGGACCTTTAAAAGTCACCTAGTCCAACCACTCCTGCAATGAGCAGGGACATCTTCAACCAGATCAGGTTGCTCAGAGCCCTGACCCACCTGACCTTGAACGTTTCCCTAGATGGGGCATCCACCACTTCTTTGGGTTGTTTCAGTGTTTCAACACCCTCATCATAAAAACTTTCTTAATTTTACCTAGTTCTGAATCTACCCTCTTTGAGTTTAAAACCATTACCCCTTCTCCTGTCAATACAGGCCCTACTAAAAAGTTTGTCCCCATCATTCTTATAAGCCCCCTGGAGGAGGAAAAAGCTGGAAAGTCACCATTGGGTCATGGAAACTGTAGCTCAGCTCATCACCCAGGTATCCTGGCAGGATAAGATGTAAAGGTTTATAGGACTTCCCTAACACAAGCCACAATGGCATAGTCCAGCATCCTGTTGCAAATGTAAGACCTCTGATGAAAAAGAGAGAAGCAGCAGTTGCTGGAGGAAGCAAGCAGGTGAGGATCTCTTCCTGGATTAGGAAGGGTAACACTTTTTTGTGCAACTGCTGAACAGAGCTGGAGGGTTTGCCCAGGGTATCACTTGAGGATTGCTTGCTGGTGCTGCAGGAGCACATATTGCCTGGCACCTGTTCATAAGACAGTGCTTGTGATGACTTGGATTTCTACTGCACCTTTCAAGTAGAAAATACTCCTAGATGCTTTTCTTGAATCTGATTGCACAAGAATTGGCTGTGTCAAGGGCTGGAATGCAGCCGTTTAGTAATCCATGGTGATGCCATGTGAGACCTGGATAGACTTTCATGGCTTTGTGAGAAGAGACACCACAGGAAATATGTGATAAGTACAGGGAAAAATCCTCCTAAATGCTTATGTCTTCACTGTCACAGGGGTGCATATCTAGTAGCAGATGGATAGTGCAGGGACAAGCTGGACTGGAGGGTCTGGTCATCTCTTAATATTTAAGGGTCTCTAAGGAAAACAAAACCTTCTGCTTTTCCTTTTGCCTCTCTTGATTTATTCTCTCTTCTTTAGCTGGACGAAGGAACGTCGTGTCCTGCTGGTGATGTCCAAAGCAAAGAAGAAGTGGGTGTCTGTCCGACCACTGCCTTCCATCCGCAACTTCCCACAGCAATATGATGTAAGCCCTGTGCCTGGCATGGCCAGGTGCCCCTGCCTCCTCCCTCCCTCCATGGTGCAGTGCTTTGAGGCTGGTCCCCCGCAGGCACTTGTTGGCTGAGGTGGGAGGCCAGGAAGAACTGATGGCAGTGAGATCTCAAACACATCCAGCAAAAGGATGGAGCAGCACCTGTTTAAAAACTGCTGTATGAACATATGCAAGTTTCTGAGGTTGCCATTAATGTGGTCACCATCTGAGGAAGTGGCTGGCATAGGGTTTGGGAATGACATTTAAGTCTTCCCTTAGGTCAGGGTTTCTCAATGTGGGTGAGAGGTGAGACGAGGCCCTTGGGAGAAGCCTGTCCCTGCCTTTGCTGTGGCTGTGCAGCTGTGGGTTGTGAAAGTTGCTCATGGTGTGTTTTGAAAGCAAAACTAACAACTCAGCTAAAAAGCCAATGTGCTGTGAGGAAAACTACAGATATCCAACTTCCAACCCCAGACCCAGATATGGTGATTGATAGTTTCTTCTTGCCTTTCCTTTCCCCCTGAAAGGAGAAAGCTCCCCTCCCTCTACCCTGTGGGATCTGCTGTCCCATGGAAAGGCCCAAGGCCATGCATGAGGCATTGAGCACTCTCCAGTTGCTAGAAGCTGGGGAGGGGAGCAAGAGTCATGTGTAGCTGCTGCAGTGGATGAGGCAGGTGAGTCACAGATTGTGCAGCAAAGCAGGCTGCCATATGAGTGTGTGTGTTGCCTGAGCTCCCACCCAACCCCACCCAGAGAGGAGCATCATTCTCTCTTCTCCCCAGTTGGTGTAGGCCACCTGGTCTCCATGCTGCTGTCCTCATTTGGTGGTAGGACTGAAGGAGTGAGGGATGATCAATACATATGATGCTTGGAAACTTCTCATTTTCTCTGGCAATGATGCTGTTGGTAGCTGGGAGGTAAAGTTGTGTGCACACTAGTGTGGGCTAAGCAACATGCTGGCCACTTTGCCCACATGCAGATGGCTGGAGAATGAGTCACATTTAGGGACCAGCAGTGTGACCAGAATTGACTGTTAGGTTGGATCCAGGTTGTTCCCTGTTGTCTCCCTTATGGCCAGTGCTAAGCCTACCTGCACCTGGCTGCCCATGGAAATGGCAACAGGAGAGAGACCTGTTGCTGAACTGAGCTGCCTGCTGTTTAGAGGGGATTGTTTCTCTTTGGGTTATCAGGAGCTTGAGGAAAAGAGCACAAGTTATGATGTGTGAAGTGTCCTGTTTTTGACCTCTGCTGCCTGAAATTTAATATCCCAGCCAGTTTTTTGAACCCATTTTCCCTTCTAGCAAGAAGTGTTTGTGCGAATGCTAAATTTTGCTCTCTATCTTTTAACAGTTGTGTATCCACGCACAAAACGGCAGGAAGTGCCAGTATGTGGGTAACTGCTCCTTTGCCCACAGCCCTGAGGAGAGAGACATGTGGACCTTCATGAAGGAAAATAAAAGTGAGTGGGGGAAACATGGGCCATAGTGTCTGGGGAGACGGAAGAGGACTTTTGGGCAGTGGGTGCAGGGTCTGTTAAGACATACTCTTGACAACAGAGATGGAGATGAACTGAGCTGGTACCATGAGTTTAGGTGGGATTATGGGGCAGGACAGTCTACCGTATTTTAGAGCTGCTCTTTTCTTACATGTGAGTGTTCATCTTGAGTTAGTTACTCTGGGACTAGTGCACATTGGTGCAGTGTTTTGCATTGTTCTATTGCTACCCTCCCTTTCTGCAGCTCTTTCAATCTACCTTGTGCTATCCCTCTAGTTGCTGGTACTGTCCCAGGCCTGGTTCTGTATGAATCTCTGCCAAAGGATTGGTCCTGACCTGTAGCTCTTCCTGTATCTTTCTTGTCTGTCTTGTATCTGCTTTGGCTTTCTTTCACATTTCTGCTAATAATCCCTCACTCCTGGTCTGTGGCACTCCCAGCTCATGTCATTGTATTCAAAAGGGTGGATTTGAGATCTTATGTGAGAACGTTGATGGGTGGTGCCTTTGTGGAAGAGCTTGTTTGGAATTAACTATGCAGGCTTCCAACTTACCTTTTGGGGGAAAGATGGGGATTACCCGTGGTCTGAACCAACAGCAATCTTTGTTATATCAGACCAACAGCAAGCTTTTCTGCAAGGCCCAGTTGTCCAGGTGCTCACCTAGCTCTGCTGGGAGATGCTGGAAAGCTTGAAGTTTATGCCCCAAGTTTATGCTCAGATGGAGAGTCTTTCCCTCTGCTGTTATTTGTGACAATTCAAGTCATTTTGTTGCTGAGGCCTTTAGAGTACATCAGACCAGATGGGGTGTGTTTGTTCAAGCACCAGTGTGAATCTTCAAATAACAGCGCTGTTTCAGTTTGGGGAATTTGCATTCATTATCCCCAATATCCTCGAGTTCCTCAATTACCCATTTAGCAAGGAGTAAATCACTAATGCATCGCACTTACAGCATCTCATCAATGTCTGCAAATATATATGTTTCCATAGCCTCTCTCAGGAGCTGATCTTGGAAAACCAGGTGTGCAGTCAAAGCTTCCACCCAAAATTTCTCTTCCCACTAGTATCCTGAGTGGGTTTTAAACAAAAAGCACCAAGGGACATTGAGTACACTCCTCTGAGCAGGTTTTGCACATGAGACAAGCTATCATTAGACCTTCCTCCCTAGTGCTTCCTGTGGCTAGGTTGCTTAAGGGTTCTTCTCCATCTAGAGTGCTGAGGATGAAGGATGGGCTTAGAGGGAAGGGATAGATCTGAATCCAGCTCCTGCCTTTGCTACTGGGCTGGAGTGAGATGTCTGCTGAGGTCAAGCAGAATCAGGTCTGATAGAGAATCACCTCGTAGGATGAAGTCCCTGGAGATCTTGGGGATCTTTCCCTCCTTCCTGAATATTTTGTGTGGCTATGGTCATGGCTGCCCCTCAACTCATAAAAGACACCTCACCTCACCAGGCACTGTGGTATGAATTTGGTTCCACTCCCCAGGACTCTTCTTTGGGCATGTGACATCTGGTGTGAGGGCAGGTGCTGCTGCACAGGAGGGGGAGGGCGAGAAGGGCTGCCCCAGTACTCGTCCTTTTCTCGTAGTTTGTGCACGGTGTAGGAGGTTGCCTGAGTGACTTCATGGGTCACCTTTGTGCAGTACTAGATATGCAGCAGACCTATGACATGTGGCTAAAGAAACACAATCCTGGGAAGCCTGGAGAGGGGACACCGCTCACCTCACGAGAAGGGGAGAAACAGATCCAGATGCCCACGGACTATGCTGACATCATGGTAATCGGCTGATCTCTTGTCCTTCGTCCCTCCTATTCCTCCTCCTCCTCGGTGCCGACAGCCTGCCCCTCTCCCGTGCTCCAGGTGTGAGCTAGCAGGGACTGCATTGCTCGTAGGGGAAGAGCCTGTGCTAATCTAGGTTAAATGGACAGCTTGGAGCAGCACAAGGAGGGCAATGCAGATGAGGCAGGAAGGGATTGACCTGGGGTCAGCAAGGCTCTGCAATGGGTTTTCTGTTAATCCTTAAGTCAGTAGGAGTCTACCCCAGGTTCCCTTTTGTGCAGGTTCAGCATCTACAGCTGGCTCCTGCCTGCTCCTGGGAAAGCTGGCAAAGCCATTGCTGGTCTGAAGTAAAGGAGAAAGAAGCTTGGAGAAGAGTCTGGAGCACAGAGGCCTGGGAAAACTAGAGGCAGATGTGTCTTCTTAGTCCAGGGGTGGTGGCTGGTGTAAGGGTTTGTGCTCTTAAAAGAATCCCTCTTTGCCTCTGCATCTGGGGACCTTTCAGTGAGACCCCACCTGGGCCCTCAGCAGGGGCAGGGGGACCATGCCAGTGATCTGAGCTGCCCTGTTTTCTGATCCTGTTTGAGTTCAGGTAGACCCTGACAGAGCATCTCCTCTGCTTCCTCTTAGTGGCAGTACAGTGCCCTAGAGATGACATGGAAGAGAAATGTGGGAGGTTGTAGGCTGAGTGGAGTTTCCAGGATACTCTGGAAGGAGACAGGGAGAGGTAGTGCCAGCACAGGGGAGGCTGTTTGGTGTGACTGTTAACGTGCTGACTGGCCCTTTGCCCTGTCTACACTGCGTAGATGGGCTACCACTGCTGGCTCTGCGGGAAGAACAGCAACAGCAAGAAGCAATGGCAGCAGCACATCCAGTCAGAGAAGCACAAGGAGAAGGTTTTCACCTCGGACAGTGACTCCAGCTGCTGGAGCTACCGCTTCCCCATGGGCGAATTCCGGCTCTGTGAAAGGTACCTGTATCTTGTTTCCCTCCTGTGCTCCTGCTGTAGGGATGGGCAACAGGCTCAGGGCCTCCTCCTTCACCACCTCCTCCTCCTTTCACAGAGTCCCCAGGGACTTGTTTGGAGGAGGAATGGGACAAGCTGACACATTTGGATGATAGTAAGGCAGCTTTTGGGCCCCAGAGGTGCTCAGCCACACTGCTGAGTGGTAAAAATAGATTGCCAAGCACAACGTGTGTTTAGAAAAGGCAAGTGAGTTTCGTGTCTGCACCTGTGCCCTCTGTAGCCAGACTGCTCTCAGCTCTTGTGCTGCTCAACAGTCTGCTTGGCCCGATGCTTGGGGGAATCCCAGGTGCTTTATTAAATAGTTTGAATGTCTCACACCCTCTGAATCATCACCTTGAGCTGTCTTCAGAATGCTTGTGATGTTTAGAAATGCCGTTTTGGTTAGTGAGAAGGCTCAGTCTCTTGTGGCTCTTACCTGGCATTTCCTCTCCTGTCTGGTGGTTTCACCTCAGCTCTGCTGGTCCAGTTCCAGCTCATGTTGTTTCATTCTGTTGACTGAATCCCCTCACAGACGTTGCTCTGTTTGCTGCTCTGTTCCTCCTCCTGCCCTCCGTGTTGCCTTCCCCGGCTGCACGTGGGTTTGTAGGAAGATTACTTTGCCCTTGGAAAGGAGAGTTCGCAGCATGTTTTGGTGGGCTCTGGTGGAGTGTCCCAGACGGGGAGCTCAAAACCATGTCCTGGGGGTGCCCTCCCGATCACACTCCTTGTGCCAGCAGGTTCCAGAAGAGCAAGGCCTGCCCCGAAGGAGAGGAGTGTCGCTACGCCCACGGCCAGGACGAGCTGACCGAGTGGCTGGACCGGAGGGAGGTGCTGAAACAGAAACTGGCCAAAGCCCGCAAGGACATGCTGCTCTGCCCCAGGGACGACGACTTCGGGAAATACAACTTCCTATTGCGGGACGAGGTATAGCCAGGGCTGGGAGGGGAGCCTGTTGGATGGAGAAACACGGGGTGAGTTTTCCGAGAGTGGCAGTAGCAGGGAGAGCGAGATCCATGTCTTGCTAAGAGAACTTTTTATTTTATTTCATTTTAAGATTATGAGACGATGATTTTTTAGTGGTGAATGAAACCATGAAATTGATTCTCCTTGGCCAGCGAACACCATGCTCACTGAGTTTGTGATCCATCTTCTCTCTTCTTTCCCCCAAATTCTCCTTCCTCTCCACCTTTTTGGTTTTGCTGTCCTTCATTCAAAGGAATTAATCCAGTCTGTATTGGGATGTGAATTGGAGGTTTTCTTCTTGTGTCATTCTCTTGCCCTTCATTTCACGGTGTGGCTGCAAAGGTCTGGAGGACAAAGCTGAGAAAAAGGGAGACATCTGGTGAAAAGGTGACCATGAAGTTCATGTGCTCCTTTTCTCAGTGTTGCAGAGCAAGCACCACTTACACTGCTACAGCTGGCCTGCTCCCCTGGGAGTTTGGTACCAGAAGAATTAGGAATTGAGGTGCAAAAGAAGGAAAACCACTAGATGTGTCCTAAAACATCTGTGCTTAAGCTCCTACTGTCCCTATTGCTGTGAGGCATCGACAGGCACTGAGGAGGGTAACAGACACCTGGTATAAGGAGCATAGAGAAAAGCAGCAAAGTAATCCAACGCCTTACAGAAGCAGGAACTGGATTGTAGGTGACTTCAGACTGTTTAATCTGACTATACTGAGAAAGCAGATTGGTGACTCCACATTAGATGTCTTTCTCAGCATGTGACAGGTATTCAGGGTGGGTAGTTTGTTTTGTTTCTTTGGCTGGTGCGACTGGTATAAGACTGAAGCCATCTAGAAAGTGTAGTGGAGACTGTGATGCACCCTGTGTCACTGTGGTCCATGCAACAGTATCAGTCAGGAGGAAATATGTAATCAAAAGGAGCTCTTATTTCAGTGTCAGCTGGTGTCCTGATGAGAGGGAGGGAAGTAATGGGGTTTCCTTCTTGCTCGTTAAATGGTGTGTGTTACTGGTTATTTAAAGCTGCGTTTTTCCCTGCACTGCCAGAAGAGCTGGGTGGGGACCCATTTAAAAGGACACCATTGAGCAGCATGTGTGATGCTTTGCTGATGGGGATCCAGCTGGAATGGCACTTACCAGCATCAGAGCTCCAGCCCCCTCCTCCTCAGAGCCGGGGCAGGGGGCTTGTGGACACACAGTAGCAACCAGGATGCGACCCAGGGCAGGAACTGCTGTGGAGGGTGTGTGGCACAGTGGGACCCAGCTCTGTACCTGCTCCTGTCCTGTGATGGGGGAAGCAGGGAAGCTGAGCTCTGGGCCAGGATTTTGGTCTTTTGTAGTGCCAGCAGTGAGAGGCTGTGCTGCTCCGTACACCAGCCTTGTCCTTCCTGGGGGTCTCATCCTGTAAATGCCCATCCAGCTTCCCTCTCCTCTCCTCTGCAGATCTGCAAGTGGCGCTGGCGAAAGCCACTCAAACACAAACATATCTCCCTCCCAGCCTTCCTGGGGATGTCTTTTTCAGACAGAGCTCCCCTGGGACAGCAAGCTCAGAGCCCTTGGGTCTGACAGTGCTGTATCTGTGGTTGTGAACTGCATGGCTGAGTTCCCCTTCTCCCTCCTTGCTCCCATATCCTTGGGGTTCCCGGCTTGGAGAGAGATGAGATGTGGAAAAGCAGCTGTTTTATAAACCAGGCTTTCCAGGTAGGTGCTCCACTGGGGTTGTTACAGCCCAGGAGTAGAGTGCATTTTGTGCTGGTCTGGGGTCTTTCCAAGGATACTGGGGGCTCCAGTTAAGCTGGATGGGCCTCTGAGCTTGTTTTCCCTCCTTAAAGATGTAGATGCTGGTTTGATAGGAGCTTCTCAGCTGCACAGCACCTTGAGATCTGGCCTGGAAGGAGCCAGGTCGGTGACATCTGATGATACACAGGTGGCTTGCTGGGAGAAGAGGGGAGGGAAGTGGTTATTCCCATCTTTGCCTATGTGTGGGGAGGAGGACGAGTTGAAGAGGAAGGATCCATAGTGCTGTGGGGAAAGAGAGTGACCAACATAGTATCAGACGTGGCAGTTGTTGAGTGGCTGGGTGCTGTATTTTCTCCTCTGTCCTTCACTAGATCTAGCTGTCCATATTGTACTTTCTCCTGATGCTCCTTATGCTCAACTGGTCAACTTTAGAAATTGAGAGAGATGGGGGAGAAGGTGGGAATCAGCTCCTGTGTTATCTTGTTCCACTCTTCTTGGATGCAGACACCAGGGAAGCAAATCTGGACATGGGAACACGTTTTTATTTTGCAAACAAGCTTGCACCTCTAGCGTGACTCTAGAGTTCGCTGCGCCGTGATTTCTCATACCATAACACATTTAGGTTACAGAGGGGGTCCCTGTCCCTGCTCCCCAACTCTGCCATGAGAGCAGAGGTGCTTGGCAGGGCCTTGGGGGTTGGGATGGGGCCGAGGCGGGATGAGGGTGGGCGTGTGTGAGGTGAGAGGGGGCCCGTGGTCACGGGGGTTGCGCTGAGTATCACTTTTTTGTTTTCCCTGATATGATAACCTGGTCCGTGGTGTTGCAGTACTTTGTCACCAGACTTGTTTTAGTGTGTATATATGTGACCCCTCCCATGAAGCATATATACACAGGTATTAAATATATTGCTCTATATAATATTATATGTGTGTGGTATTGAAGGAATCTTTTAAATGAGGGTAAAGGAAAAGGACTCGGGCCAGGAAACGCAGCATCTCCAGTTTAAATATGAAGACTTGTATTTGGGTTAGAGAAAGGGAAATTACAGAGGGGAGGGTTTTATATAGATAGGTATAAATTTAGAGATGGGACAGGTTTTCCTGTTCACATTTTTGAAATCCCCTAAGGATGTCCTCACAGTCCCATCTCGGTGAGACAGCGTTATACTGCTAACTAGCAAGTAAAGTTTCAATGATAAGGCTTTGCTGATATTTTTTAAAGGGACATGGCAAAGGGCAGGAAGCTTCCACCCAACTCACTTTACCGAGCCCAGAGGGTTTTCCTCAGCATGTTACGTTCTCTCAGCAGAACTGCTCAGCGCTCACAGCTCTACAGCAGATAAACCACAAGTTCAAAGCGCTGCTTCAGTGGTGCATTGGCAAGCCTCTGCAGTAACTCTCCTTTCTTCATTCATGTAATGAGGGGGAAAGAAAATTTTGCAGTACCGAACCAAATTTGAGGGTTATTAACAAAAGAAGTAATATTTTAAGTGTGTAACATTAGATTTAAAAATCTCATATCCTGTGAAATTACCATGGGCACACACACTCACGCAGAATAGAGACTTTGATTTAGATCAACTTGTTAAATGCTAAAGGACTTAGTGAAAATCTTTTTCCCAAATCCTTTGGCAGGGGCAGGGATTTAAGTGTTGCTGGTGTTGGAGTTAACCTGACCTGTACAGGGGGAAGTGAAAAAAAACAAAAAACCACCCTACTTAGTTTGTATGAAACTGTATGTCAAAAACAGATGGGATTTAGCAAGTGAAAGAAAAAGATAGAAAGGGGATGCTGCAGTTCTGAGCTGGGCAGTAATGATTTCGAGTCCTTTAATATGTCTTTGTATTAATATAATTTAAGAATACCACGCTTTACTATTAAAAAAGAACTTAGTATCTTTTCATAAGGTCTAGTATCAGGATAATAATGTAGATGTTTTAACAACATTATTTGTTTTGTTCTGAAATAAAAAGAAAAAAAATTTTAAAAAAACAGACTTGCTTCTTTTAGCCTTTGTAATAGAAAAAAAAAAAAAAGTGTGCACTTAAAACCCTCTCCTGATCCAGTGTGTATTTGCATTTTTGAAACAGCCTGCAAAGGCTTTTCATCTTGGGCTCAGGTTTCCCTGCTGTAAGGGACCAATTCAAGCATTCTCTTTCTCCCATCTTTGAGTACACTCCTGCATTCTCCTCGCTGAATGGACAATTGCCTGTGTGTGTATTGACAGTCTGAGGTTCTTCATGGTGTGCACAGTTCTGGTGATCTTAAGGTGAATTTGAGATTTTTAATTTCTTTTTTTTTTTCCCCCAAGCACCAAGAGTGTACACGCTCTGCATTAACACATGGTCTCGGGTTTGGATAACCTGTGTTTTGAAACCTCCAGTAATCAAGTGTTGTAACCACCCTCTCTAGAGGTTGCTTGGCTGGGTAGGCTGCTCTGTTCACCTGGGTCAGTTCCAGTTCTTTTTCCTGACAACCTGCAACCTGATGGGAAAATGCCCTTGGCCCTACCCATGGAATGGCATTGCAGCTTGGACCATGAGAGGCCTCTGCACAGATGCCCACTGGAGAGGATGCTGTGTAGTGAAGACCACACCTGGGGGAATAGGTCTGTGTGAAAACAGCTACTGATAAAACAGTTTTCTTTAGTTTTTCAATTCCATCATGATGCAGATTCATCTGTGATACTTGATGAAGCCAAAACTGGAGGTGCAGCAAAGACAAAGGAGTCCCCTGGAGATACCCTGCTGCTGCAGTGTAAACTGGTAGAGTGACCAAAGGTCATATCCACTGAGACCTGAGGAGACTTGTTATGCATCTCACATCATGCCTGGATAAAGACACAAGAACTCATGTCCTTCTGGTCATAGGAGAGGCTTGAATACAAGTGTGTGGTGCAGAGGGAATGAGGAGATGGGTGCACTTGCTGGGGGTGTGTATTGAATACATACAACACGAGAGGCATTAGTTTTACCCTCCTGAGATTATTGATGCCATGCTTACAACGAGAGTAGTTTTTCCAGTACAATGGAGCAGCAGAGGGTTCCTGTCCTGCAGGAGCTGTAACCTAGGAGAAGTGTGGTGATCACTGACTGAGGTGAAAGACATGGAGGAGGTAACGTTTATGGCACTTGATGTGTAGTGGGGTAGGAAACGCTGGGCAGAATGCAATGTAGAAGAGGACTGGATGGAAGTTACTGGAGGGAACTGGAGGAGGAAAGGCTGTAGGAGCACCGCTGGACCAGACAGCCATTTGGTGTGGGGCTGTGGTAGGTGTTGAAAAGGCTTGGTTGGGTGCCTATGGGGTGTCTCTGGGCAGATGTCCTGTGGACAGCTATCTTCTGGGGCTTCCTGTAAATCTGTGGGCACTGGTCAGGGGCTCTGTATCCTGTCTCACTGAGCCTCACCCTTTTCTCCTCAGGATGGGAGGTGACAGGAAGGGGCCCATCTATTCCCAGTAATCTCCCTTGCAGCTGGATTGTTGCCTCCCACTTCAGTTCCCCCTCCATGCAGGAGCAGCAGGTCCCAGTGCCCCCAGGGCAGGGGTGGTGTTTCCTGAAAGCAGATCCTAGCAAAGCAAGGATGATTAAAGACAAAAGCAGCCATCAGAGGAGATGACACCTTCCCCACTGAAGCAGCCCTGGCAGCTCCCAAGGCTGCCCCTTTCAGGAGTGCTCCACTCTGCAGTTTCGATATGGATGGCAGGGCCCCAGAAAACTCCAACTTCTTCTTGAGAGCCTCGAGAGGCACAGACATAACAGAGAGCTCCAGGAAATAAGATTATTCGTTACCATCTGCAGTAATCCTCCCAAAAAATTATATTTACCCAGGGCTCAAATGGAAATCTCTAAACTCAGATGCCAGAGTAGATTTGGCTTACTTGGAACCAGAAAAATACTCAGTGCTGGAGGCACTCTTTGGTATATTTCCCTTGTTCTCTGTGGATTTCCTCTGTCTGCCTTAGCTTTGGGCTTTTGGCCCTCCAGGCAGGTGGTTGGGAAGCATGAAGAGCTGCATACTTTCTCTTAATTGAATACCAAGGCATGCTCCCTGTCTGTACCCCAGCAAAGCTCAGACAGAGAGGAAAACTCCTTCTTCCATGGGAGTGAGATGACCGCATCTTTCCTCAGCCCAGTGGCTTAAAGGTAACAGCAGCAAGGCTGGATGTTACACCCAGGAGCTGTGGGCAAATTCACTACAGAATCAGTGTTTCAAAAAAAGGCTCTTGGCAGGCTGGATCTGCTCCTGTTCAAGACCGTTCCTATCTTGGCTTTTGGAGATCAGTGGCAGCCAAACTGCCCAGGCTTCTTGGAGAAGTTATTGTTGCCTTTCAGCCCACATAACTTCCCTCAGCTAATTCCTGTATCCATCCAGTGGGCTCTGACCCCCTGGGCCATGATGCTGCAGGATCCCTGCTTCTCCCAGGGGCTGTGTCATTCCTGGGAGAGTGAGCCTGGGAAGGGATGGCCAAAGGACAGTCAAGGTCCTTACAGCCAGCCTCTTCATTTGGAGAAGGCAGT
This sequence comes from Ceyx melanurus, assembly GCA_024611195.1. Lineage (NCBI taxonomy): Eukaryota > Metazoa > Chordata > Aves > Coraciiformes > Alcedinidae > Ceyx > Ceyx melanurus. The sequence goes on from JANHGL010025568.1 coordinate 77,292, forward strand.
GGCTGGAGAAACATGTATCTTCTTTTCTCTCCCACCCAACAGTCTGACATGGACTGTGGCAGAGACCCAGCAATCACCGTCCTTGGATTTCCGCATCCTGCTTTAAACGCCTCGGTTTATTTCTGCTCTTGGCACCTCCTGGGCTCTGCCTCCTGCCAAGGCTTGTTCAGAGGGCTCCCAAAGGCAGCTCTGCCCAAGCTCAGAGCAGGGAAGTGCGCAAAGGCAGCTCTAGGTGTCCTTCCTGCCCAGAGCAGCACAGCTTCTGGTGATTTCCCAAGAGTTTCTCACGTTTTCTCCCTACCAAGCACCCAGTTTTCTGGCAAGTGGCACCTCACAGGGGAAGGCCATGTGTGGAGGAGCAGAGCTGTGGTGAGCCCAGCTGCCATGTGAGCACCCCAAGAAGGTGGGAATGACTTGCGGGGGAGGGTGGGGAAGCAAAGCTCATTAGCTCTTTGGGACTCGTTTTTGGGAATTAGTTTTTAGAAATCCTTTTGCCTCAGGCAGGAGGTGCAGGCAGCTCATTCCATTCAGCTGCACCACTCACTCAGCCCAGTGCTGCTCCTCTGTATAGGGAGACAGGCACATAAGTACACATATGTATGCATGTTATACCCTGCCTGGGGAAGGGGCAGCCCCTTCAGAGTTGGGAAGGAGGCTCAGTGCAAGGCCTCATCAAGCCTGCATGTCCTGCCCCATGCTGATACCATCAAAAGTACCTAAAGGGTTGCAAACCTGCATTTCAGGGGCCAGGCAGAGGTCTGGCCACAGCCTTCCCCCTGCAGCTCCATAGATGTCTGTCACCAATAGCAGCAGCATCTCAACCCCATAGAAGACAAGGTGCTGGGCTGCAGGGCAAGCCTTCTTTCAGACAGGCTACAGTGAAACTCAGCTTGCCTGTCCCTGCCACAGTGAAAAAAAAAATCCCTTCAAGCCCAATCCACTGAGCAAATAAATAGTTCTATCTGAAAGCTGTCAGTGGAATGTGCATTTGTCCCAGGAGCTAGCACAGAACAAAACAAAAATGTACCTATGTCTGCAAAGAGGCAGTGACTGAGCTCTGGCAAGGGGTTTGCTTGGATAAGAGGAGAGAGAGGAAACCACTTACTAAGCTGGTTTGGTGCAAGAACCAAACCTCATAGGTGGGCCTGGAGCTTCCACACACATCAGGAGGTCTGGTCTGCAGGACCTGCAGCAGAAAACATCCCTGTGTGAGGTGACATGGCAAGTCCTGAATAATGGCTGTGCCACTGAGGTAAATGTCCCAAGTGACTGGAAAAAAAAAAAAAAAAAAGCTGTTGCAAGAGCAGCAGGATTTGTAAAAAGCTACTAGAGATTTCTACAGGCTTTTGTCCTTACCTCCAGATACACTTCAGGGGAATAACCTGCCTTGTCTGCCACCAAAACATCCCTTCAGTACTGCTGGCTTTTGCCTGTCCCCTCACTATTGCCTGCCATGGGCTGCACATGCTTTGGGGTTTTGGCTGCCCAAGCGCAGGCTCCAGGTGAAACAGAACAAATAACAGCAGGTTTTCACTCTGAGGACGTATTAGTTTGATTCTCTTCTTCCTAGCTTACCTTTTAAATACAAGAAGATATTTAGATATATTTATTCATCACTTTTCCAAGGTGGGTATGATGTTCTGGGGAGGGACATGTCCTTGGAAAATCAGATAAAACTGGTTTTGATTTTCTAAGAGGACACATTATATTATCAAGACAAGCTTTCATCTCATTTAAGGAAGGTGAGATAACAGCAATTAGCAACACTAACTAGTAGTGCCTTTCTTTAGTCAGATGTCATTGTTGCTGGTGGGTTCCCCACAATCTGTGCTTTCAGATACACCTAAGAATCATCTGAATTCCCTTCTGAATTGGGCCTGTTGGGAGATCTCCAGAGATCCCTTTAAAGACAGGAGTAGAATTGTAGGTTCTGAAAGATACATTGACATGCTGTGGTGCCAACAGAAATACCGGAGCATTGCAGCACACTGCAGAGAGGCAGTGTCTTCAGAGTGAGGAGTGGAAGCAAAAACCAAGAATATGGTTGTGCTTAAAAATCCCAGCTCTTTGGAATGAAGATCCAGAAGGAGGGACATCATGGACCAAGGCAAACATTGAAGGACCCCCACTCCTCCTCTTGGACTATGTGCAGCCATGGTACTGCTGAACGTGCTCTCTGGGCAACAGTGCAGAGGGCCCCAGCCAGCACTGCTGGGCAGTGTGGGAACCTGCACTGGGACACCTACAGAAAGGCCAAAGTAGTCCTGGCTTCTGCCATTTCAATTGGTGTTCAGGAGTTTGGCTCTCTCCATCACATTAGGTGCCCCCTTCTGTGTGCCACCCACTTAGGGCCAGTGTAAATTGACTATGGCTCATTGAGTCTGTGAGCAACTGTGTTGTTAAGGGTTGACTGAGCTTCTGAGTGATGGTGCTGAGCTCCTGAGACCTCCACTAACATGAGATTGCAATAATAATGAAAAATAATGATCTGATCTGATAACAGTGCAGCAAGCACAAATGATGCAATCTGTGGCCATGCCTGCAGTTTTCCAGAGCAAACATTTCCACTCCATTCACTAAAGCAGCTCAAGTCCTTTCTGTGGCAGGGATGCAAGGGCAGATGGACACTCCCCTCTGCTATGACTCCACTCCATAGTACAGTTTCTGCTTCCCCAGGGCTCAAAGTCAGGGCAGTGTTGATGCATCCTGCTAGTGATGTTGCCCAAGCTCTTCTCCTGGGCAGGAGGTCATTTTCCAGGGATTATGAATCAAGAAGGACGTGCAATGTTGGCAGAAGACTTTGTGAACATGGAAAACACAAGATGGGATGTGTACTTTCAGATTCTAGACAAAAACTTTTCTGAAGCCATAAATGTCAATCAATTGCTGCAGCAATTGAAGTTCTTGAGTCCCTGCAGACATGTGGTCAGGTGTTTGTCCAGCTTTCAGAACAAGTTTGAGCCTGGAGCAAAACCAGGAGGTCCAGCTTAATGCCAGTGCTGGCATTGGGCAGCTACCACAGTCCCAATCACTTTAGATGGCCATCATTTGATGAGGCAGACCTAGGCATGCATGATGGTAACTCTCCCAAATATCAGTGATGCATTGAGTGACTCTGTTCTGCTTACTTTGAACAGCCAGAATGGACTGGAAGGTTTCAAGAGAGGACATGGACCTCTGTCTGTCAGGCTGTGCTAGAAGAGAGAGATGTAATCGTTTCTCTTGCTCTCAGCAGTCAGAATGCACTGACCATCCCCAGAATCTGCCTGCTGCCTCCAGCTTTGGGTAGGTGGAGGATGTAGTAATGACCTAGGGTTACCAGGGGACTGTTCTCCCCGAATGGCTTTGCTACCAATGGCTATCACTGTCTGTTTTCTTATGTTCTCCCTGGGGAATGAGGGGAGCAAATCACAAGGAAAATACCAAAAGACTGTAATATACTGTGTGATTTCTGAGCTTGATTAGATTTGGATCTGGATCATGAAACTTCCCCAGCTGAAACTCCCAAGCACCCAACTTGACTAGGTAATTCTTTTTGATTCCTATTGGGTTAAATAAAAATGCATTTCCCTAGGGAACCAAACACCATGCTATTGGGAGTGAGCTAAACACTATCACTTTTTAAGACTCTAAATGCTGGGCCAGTGAAATGCTTCCCTTAAGGCACAAGAAAAGTCCTTTAGGACTTTTAGTCCTTTAGGCTTCAGTCAGGCCCCTTCCATGCACAGTTTTGCTGGGCTGTCCCCAACAACCAGGGCTCACAGATGAGTGTAGGGATTACCTGGTTCTTATCAACTCACACTGGTGCTGTAAGGCTAAACCTGGCAAAATAGACAGAAGCAAACTGAGAAATAAAGGTAATTCTGTTCTCATTATCACACCCAACAAAAGACAAGACCCTGGCAGGTGTAAAATGCTCCTTCCCATGTCAGATCCTGATAAAGAAGATGAGACATCTATCCTCCTGTCTCCAATCCACCTCTCCACGCTAAAAACTTAACAGGAGTGGACGGGCTTTGCATGCTCAAGATCTTACTTAACCAGCTGTTATCAGAGTATCTGCTGGGTGCATGAACTCTCTTGCCTTACATCATTGCTTTGAGAGGAGGCTGGTGGCTTTCTGATAAAACTTTGTGCCACTGACAAAGAGAAATTCTGTGTTTTGGGATGATGTACAGCTGATAGGAAAGATGCATTACACTGTTATCAGTATCAACATAGGAGGGATGTAGTAAGTGTTGCATATTGTCTCTACCTGCACCTCAGGGAACTGCAAAGTTAGCAGGCAGATGCAGACAGCATAGGTATCTCCACCATTCAGCCTGCACAGCTCAGAGCTCCTCAGAGCCTCCCAAAAGCCCTTCAGAGGATCCCTTTGCTGTTATGTTTGCAGCTAATCAGTGCACCCCTGACAGCATGAGCTTGCTTCACCCCCAACGTGTATATTTGTTATAACACCTTGGGAAGGAAAAGGGTGCTGCCTTTGCAAAGTTAGATAACTGGCCCAGTTCTTTGCTGCCGGATTGGCTGGGAGAGGCCCTGTAAAACCATGCTGGCCAGCTGCCCAGCCCAGCCCTGCAAGGCTGTAAGCTACTTCCACAATTGGCCACTTCAGAGTGGGAGAGGGGGAGGTGAAGACAGCTGGGCAAACTGCATCTCTGCCAGGCTGGTTCCCTTCCTCCTTGTTTTTTTCTCAGCCAGAGTAGTTTGGCAAGCCTGCTCCGGGTGCCTCGGAGCCCTTCTTGCAACGCCCAGGCGAGAGGGGTGTAGCGTTGGCGGGCAGGCACCTGGCCCTGGCCCTCCCTTAGCTGTGCCAGTGCAGTCCTAGGACAGGACATGTCGAGCTGCAACAGCCCCGGGGGCCTCGCTGCCCTGGACTTTCCAGAGGTCCTGAAGTCCCTGCTGGAGTTACCTTGGACCAACAAGATGACAGGTAGGATTGAGGGAACACATTCTGGGGTTTCTGATTTGATTTCTCCTTCCCCTCCTCAAGTTGCAAGGTGAAAAGGGGCAGAAGACCTAGTTTGTTGCAAGCCTTTCAAGGATCTGTTCCCCCCAAGTGTCCAGATCAGACAGGGAGTTCTGTCACCAAGTGTGTTGTGCAGCTAGGAGGAGAAACAGCAGCATGGCTTGATTACAAAATCAATCAAGAGTGCTGAGCTCCTGATCCTTTTAATCTCTGTGCTCAGCTACTTCTTGGAAAACCTCAAAGCTTTGTGCGCACAGAAGGCTTGGGCACAAATCTCAGTGCTCACATAGGAGCAACTTCCAGGATTGCCATCCAGGTTGTCCTGTGGTTTTTAACTGCTGAGCCTCTAGATGTTGCCTCTTCCCAGACATGGGCTGTCCAAGGAGTCTGGCCCACATGAGGCAGGCTGACTCCCTGCATACTTTGTGTTTGATGCTGCAGTTGTTTATCAGTGGAAAGGTGGGGTGGGGAACAGCACAAACAAATGTGCTTTCTTATCAAGAGAGCTGCTGTACTCCTAGGCTTCCTGCTCTCTGCGGCATCCTGCAGAGCTAAAACAAATGGAGAGCACCCAGGAAGTTATTTAGTGTGGGCTTCTGCTGTGTTGAACACTTTGCTCTTGCTGGACTGATCACTTTACTATTGCCAGGCATGCTCCAAGTGCCCATCACACAACTTGAGGCCTCTGGTTTTGGATGGGACACCACATGCCCTTGGCAAGCTGCTTTTTGCTTGTTGTGTTTTAAAGTTCACTGCCAAGTGCTGAAGAGGTGCGTGCAAACACTTTGGCTCAAACAAGCTCATGTCTAGGCATGAGTGCATTGAACTCATAGAAACAAATGTGCACTGAGCTCACTGCTCTTGTAGAGAGTTGCTACCAGGCCACACAGACAGCTCAGCAGGTTTGAGGGGCAGCATGATCCGGGAGGTGGGAGCAGAAAAGCCAGATGCACGAAGTGAAGGACCCTGCTTTTCTTCTGGGATCAATGGGAGAAAATGCTGCTGCTATTGCATCATTAAAAACATTCATGACAGGAAAGGCAGCTGCTTACACCTGCTGGAACACAGCAAGCCCAACAGCACACCCCTCGCTGTGGAAAAGGGGTTAACAGGGCAAAGGGAGCTGCCGTACCCCTCCTTTTGTCACATTGCTCTGCTGCTGCCACCTGTGAGCTGGCTGTCTTTGCTGAGACTGGTGTGTTTACATATTACACAGTATGAAGCTGTGTGTGGGGACCAGGCCATGTTTTCCTAGCTGACTGATACCCAGGTAGAAAGCAGACCTAGCTGGTAGGAGGCAGGAATGGTCAAGGGAGGCTCACATGGTGCAGAGCCTTGCTGTGGCTAAGCTGAAGTTTGGCTGCCTCTCTGGGATCTCTGATATCCACAGCCAAGTGGGTTGAATTAATCCAAGGGAGGAGTGTTGGCAAGATGTATCTGTTTGGCAAGAGCTGAAGCTGAGGGTAGAGGGGAGATCAATGATTTGCAGAGAGAACAATTTTGTCTTAACTCAGTGTGGCTTATTTGGCAGTTGAGGGTGCTGTTTTGTGGCAGTTTTATTCCTCAGCCCCAGGACCACCTCAGCATCACCTCCTGTAACCCTTAGAATTGTCTTTATTATGCCACCTCCCTCCCCAGGCCAGTGTTCACATCATGGCCATCTTCCCACAGAGCTCAGTCCTCATCTCCTGGGTCTCCATAACTACACAGCACTCCTCTGGATTTGCTGGGTCTCAAGCCTCTGTCTGAAATGTGTTTTGCTATTCAAAGCTCCCAGTGGGGCTTGCTGTTCATGTCCCCCATGCTGTGCCTAACACTGGGCTGCGTCTTGCCTCCCTGCTGCATCAGAACTGGGCTGCTCTGCATCATCTGGCCCTGACAAGACTCCCAGCAGTAACGGCCAAGGACACACTGCATTCCTCTCCTCACATCTCATTGTCCTCCTCTTTTCCTTCTCAGCTGCAGAAAGAAAAATAGTAAAAATCCAGGCAGACCCCAACTTAACCAAGAAGGTGCAGCTGATGGGGCAGTGCCCACTTTCTTCTGGCAGTTGCTTAAAGCCCTAATCCCCAGAGTTGTCGAGGAAAAGCTCTCAGAGCAGCCTCCCTCCTAGCTGGCAAGGCAGAGAAGATGCCTGAGCCTGGTGATGTGAGAGGGAGCCCACAGGAATGCTCCCCAGGATCTCCGTCCTTCCTCCCTCCTGCCTTTGGGCTGAGCACCGAACACTGTACAGGCTAAACCTTCCCCAAGCAAAGTCACAGCTCAGTGGTGGTGCAGAACAAACCTTAGCACTGTGGAGCCTGGGCGGAACATGCTGGAGAAAGAACATAGTTGATCTCAAGGGAAAAGCCCTGGAATAAAGGCTGCCGAGTGGTTTTAATAACCTCCATTCATATGGACGTTACCCAGCAAAGCAGTTGCCATTGAGATCTGTGGGAGGATGTGCTCAGAGCCTGTTCCTTGAAGGAGCACTTTACAGTGCTGAGACACAGCTTCATCCCCAGGGCCTCCAGCTTCAACAACAATGGAACAAAGTGACCACGAGAACCATAACTGAACAGGAAGCCTGTGGCCTGCCCCACTTTGGCTACATCCCCTCACCCTGTTCCTAGAAGCTGCTCCTTCCCAACCTCATGAGGCTGTGTTCTCCACCTACCACTAGCTGTTTCCCAGGCAAAAGCATCCCTGTGAGCCTGCTGCCCCTTGCCAAGCTGTGTGCTGCCTCTGTCATGCGTGGTCAGACATCTGTGTTTCATTGTCTTGTGTGAAGTGGCATCTCCCTCTCACACATATGCTTTTTTCTTCTGCCAGCTGAGCTTAGAGAGGTGGAGGGAGCCTGTGGAGGACAAGAGGCAGCCCTGGAACATACTGGGCAGTGGAGCATAACTTGTTCTGCCTGCTTCTTGCAGCTGGACTTACCAGCTTTGATAAATGATGCATTAACCCATGCTGTTCCAACCTGTATTAACAGGGTGGCCCTTTTCAAGCTCCCTGTTGGGCAGCACATGTGCAGGAGTTGTGTTAGGAGCCCTACCTCTGTCCTCTGTGAAGGAGGCAGCAGATTCAGCCTTCTAGCCTATGCAAGAGATGTAACTGGCAGGTAGGGCAGCTCCTTGTCTGTTCAGGTTGGATGGAGACATCCCCTGGTCCTCACTGCAGTATGGGAATGGGGGAAAGTACCTACCCCACCCGAGGTCCAATCTGTTTTTTTTTCCTGGGCCACACGGGGAGGAACTTGGAAGTGATTTTGTGTCACAAAGACCATCAGGGTTTGTTAGCAAGGGTCAGGTGAAGTTATGCCTTGCGACCATAATGAAACGTCCAAGGTTTGTGGAAGGGCAGCTGAACCAAGCAGATGCCCAAGAGCATCTACCTGGGAAGGTCTCTTTGCTGGCACTTAGTAGGACATCTCCGCCCAGGCACCTGTGGCTCTGTTGGGTGCGGACAGGCCCATCGCAGGGAGGTTGCGCACCCTTCCCTCTCCCTGCTTGCAGCGCTATGCGGTGCGTTTGCTGCGGCTGGCCCTTCTGCGGCAGGAGGCAGCAGCTGCTGGCGGGAGCAGCCTGTGGCTGGAGCGTCTGTCCCTTCTGCGAGCTTATTCATTCTGCAGGAGAAGCTCCTCGGTATCCGCCCTTGGTGCTCTTGGGGATGAACTTGGCAACACCGGCTCCCTTTGTGTGCTCAGAAGCTTAAATCCCAGCACAGCATCCCTGTTCCTGGAAGAGAGGGACTGGCTGCGGAATCACAAGGAATCGTTTGTGATCATGAGAACTTGGAGAGAATCCTCCTCTCCAGCTGCCCGGCCACGCCAGCAGCCGCAGTGAAGTCCTTCCCCCTGCGCACGGTATATAGGGCACGCCGCCGGGCTACTGCCGGTATCGCGTGGGGCAGAGGGAGATGAAATCCAGGTCATGTAGGAAAGGTGATCTCGGGATCCTAAACGAGGATACCGAAGGGCCGGCTGCAGTGGCGGTTCGGGAACTGCGGTTGCCTCCCTGAGGGCCGCAGCAGTTCCGCGACCTCCGAGCCCGGTCCCGTCGGCTGCCCCGTCAGTGGAGCCGAGGCCGGGCCCGGGGCAGAGAGCCGGGAGCGCGTGCACGGCCCCTCAGCCCCTCACGGCCGCCCCAGGCGACGGCGCACGCGCAGAGGTGGCACGGGCCCCGTTCCCCCCCACCCCGGGCGCAGTGGCGAGC